>VWZT01016189.1:915779-953471 GCA_013397055.1 Pachycephala philippinensis
GTGAGCATCCCCCGGCCACAACTGCCCCACCGAGCCGGGACCCGCGGCGCCCATCGTGAGCAGCCCCCGCGGTACCCAGGGTGAGCATCCCCTGCAGTGCCCATCGTGAGCATCCCCCGGCCACGCCAAGCACCTGCCTTCGCCCCGGGGATGGCGTTCCCACGCGGGATTCGTGCCGCAGGATGGCTGCGTGTCTCAAAAGTCGCCTAGCGGTTTCTCGGCAGCAATCCCCTGCCCAGCCCGCGCTGAGCTCCGGCACTGGGGTGTTGGTGGGTGGTTGATGGTTTGGCTGGGGTGGTGTTTCCCCTTCAGCCAGGGCTGGTGTTACAGAATGGTGTGAGTTGGAAGGGACCTTTAAAGTCCATCTCGTTCCATCCCCTGCCATGGGCAGGGACACCTTCCACTATCCCAAGTTGCTCCAAGCCCTGTCCAACCCAGCCTTGGACACTGCCAGGGATCCAGGGACAGCCACAGCTTCTCTGCGCACCCTGCGCCAGGGCCTCACCACCCTCACAGGGAAGAATTTCTTCCCAATATCCCATCTAACTCTGCCCTCTGGCAGCCATTCCCTCTTGTCCTGTCCTATCCTTCCCGCACACATGGATGGATGTGCCAGACTGACTCCCCTGGACACTGTGCCCACACCTCCTCACAGCCCCAGCAGGTTTTGCCCATCACTAACAGCGGATAGCATTAAATCTGTCCAAGCTCTTTGCAGACCTGGTGGCCACTGCACTGACAATATCTCAGTGCAGGAGAAATTCCCAAGCAAACACATCTATTGATTTCCTTTCTAACTCCCTTTGGATGGATTTGCCAGTGAAAAGGGTATTATTCCACCGGGTGATAAATGGGCAGCCCGTGTCGGTGGATGTGTCCTGGCCATAAGTCCCCACTGTCCTGCCTGTGGTGGCACTAGGTGTGTCCAGTGAAGGGTGGTGTACAGGGAAGGTGGACCAGAATTCCCTCTTCCTTGCATAAAATGCAAATCCCAGGTCCTAAATCAGGCTCAGCTGAGCAGCCTGTTGGTGTTGGTGGGGTTAACCTGCTGAGCCTCTGGGAATCCCTACCTGGGTCTGTTCCTGCTAATCCCTCTACAACTCCAACTGGAGAGCCTTCTCCTCTCCTTGTTCCAAGCATTTCTGCTCTTCAGGAGATATCACATCCTACCCCAGATACTGCTGCATTCTTGTGGCAAGTGGAGTGATTCCCAGTTTTGGGATGACTTGGGAATCTTCTGGAAGAGGTGCCGTATGAAATGCTGGACCAGTAGGAAACCCATCTTCTCGTGGGAGCTCTCAAGACAGGGCAGCACTCCAGTGCAGAGCAATTAGGCATTATGCTGTTGTTTTTGTTGTAGTGGTGGTGTTACCCTGCTCCCTTGTGTCCAGGCACCAGGAGGTGGTGCTGGTAATGCTGGAAGTGTTTCCCCACACCAGCAGCTGCTGCATCCCGAGCAGGGACCCCTTGTGCAGGCACTTGCCTCGTGCTGTGGGATTGTAAAACCCTGGTGGAGCCCAGAAACGGAGCTGGGCACCCCAGCAGGCAAATGGTACTGATGCCTAAAGAGGCCAACCTAGAAACAGAGACTAGACAGGAGGAAGGGAATAAAGGTGGATATTTATTTGAAAGGCCTTCAGAGGCACACCCTGGGCAGGCCAAAGGCTGCACCCAAGATGGACCCCGAGTCACGAGTTCTTCACACTTTTATAGCTTTGGGCCATTTGCATCTCAACCCAATTTCACCAATTAAACTTTAGCTAATGATGGAATTTCCCCTCAGCTTGCCCCCCTTCTCAAGATGCTGGGTTACACATTTTGGGCCTAGGCCGGGCTGGGTGTCCTTGGAGAGCAGCCTGGAGAGGTTTGTTCTGTCTGTCTCAGCATGAGAGAGCAGCAGCTCCCAGGCTCCAGGACACTGCAGAGTTACACACTGGGAATGCAGAATTTGGAAAATATAAAAGTTAAAACGTAAGGCATCAGTACCTCTACACACCCTGTGCTGCTCATCCTCCCTTTCTTACACAAGGCCTGACGCCTGGCACGAGGCTGTTATTTTATTTGTTTTGTGCTGGTGTTGTTTTGTTGTTTTTTGGGGTTTTTTTGTGTTTAAATCCATATTTCAGACAAACAAGCTAATAACTCCCACAAGTTGCCGTGATGCATCCAACTGCATCCGAGGCTCTCTGCTCCCAAACAGACGTTGCCAGGGTTCAGCTGAGCTGCCAGCAGTGTTAGCGACAGCATGTTCAGATCCAGGGGCTGATAAGGGCTCCCTGTGTCCTCACCGCTGCAGCCGAGTCTCCTCCTCTTCCCAGAAAGGAGCCTGGGAGCACCCTGGCAGTGGTCACCTGCAAAGCCCTTCCCCAGGAGTGAAGCAGAGGGTGCCCTGGGAGGTTACCCTGTTCTATATAGGTAATAAAAACCAAGCTGAGGCTATAAGAACTTATGGGGCTGCTCCAGATCACTGCTGAGCCCTCTTCTTGCGTGCAGGGGGCTGAAGAGATAACCAAAACATGTCAGATGTAGGGCAGGGGGGAATTGAGGGACCCCAATCCCATCTTATCAGGCTACAGTTGCAATGGCAGGTACAGGAATGTGTTTTAGAGGGAAAACACCTCTCAGATCTGAAAACCTCCTCTGTGAGGTGTCCTGAGTGGTGAGTGGGGAATGTGGGTGGGATGAGAAGGAAGCACCGTGTCCAGCAAGGAGATCTCCAGCTTTCTAGGGCTGAGGCACCCGAGCAAGCAGATGAGGAGCAGTCTCTCCTCCTCGCTGCCTGTCTCTGGCTCTGGAGGAGCTGGCTCACAAGCAGGGTGTGCTGCTGGTGCTCCCACATGGGTTTCAATAGCAGAAACGGGGGGATTATTTTGTTAGGGCTGTACTTAAGCACCCCAAACCCATTCCACAAAAGCTACCAGGAACTGCTGTCCAGTGCTGATGACTTCCAAGAGTTTGTCTGGATGAAAGCTGGCAATCTGACAATGAAGCCAGTTTCTCTCTGCTGAGCCACGTCCTATTTCATTTTCCTCCTTTGGAGTTGTACCCGGAGCCCTTGTACAGGGGAACACCATGGATCCTTTGCCAGTCTGCAAAGGAATCCTTTTCCCCAGTGCAGCTGGGATCTGTTCTAAAGAGGATTAACTGCAGACAGCCAATTCCACCTCAGCCACGGAGTCTGTTTTGCTCACAGGTCTGCCATGAATCACCTGGCTCCCTAGTTAATTTGTCACTGAGCCCATGGCTGCTGGGGGAGAGGAGCTGTTCTGCTCACAGTTTTCTACCTTACCTCATTTTCAGAACTCTGGGCCTTCCCCTGTGCAGCTCCACCTGAGCGCTGCTGCTCCTGGAATGGCTTTGCTCCTGCTGGTTGGATTGTAGTGGTCTGTAATTCTTAGCTATAAAGCCAATAATTCAGAAGGAAGGTTAGATATCCTGTTGCCAGTCATGAGATAACTGATTCCACTGTCTTTTCAGCCCTGTGTTCATGTCCCACCTTAAAGCATGGCTCCAAAACTTCCTTCCCCATGGAGGATCTCTAAAGCTGCTTCAGCTCTGGTGAAGAAGCTTTGCAGTCCAGAAGTGTAATTATCTACTTTCTCTTCTACATGTATTTCAGTAGTGATGTTAAAGGATTTCTCTTATTCCCAAGTGAGAAGGGGCTCATGGTATCGCCCTATAAATCCCTTCTTTATCTGCCACCCTGTTTTTCAAGGCTTCATGGCTTTCCCTTGTGAGATTTGAAGTTGCCTGGAGCTGATCTTCTAGAAAATAATCTCTCCAAGAAGCAGCTCCAACTCCTGTTTCCCATGGCTGTGTACACCAGTGCCTCCCCAGATGTTGAAACATCTCCCTGCAGCCTTGTTTTAATTTATCTTAGCAACTGCTCCCCTTCTATTCCACTAAAACATGGGCTGGTTGGAATTTGCTCGTTCTTCCCATGACAGTTTTGATCCTGTGCACAGAAGTGCTCCCTGACAGCCAGACAGCAGGGAAGGGCTGTCCCTACCCTTGAGGGCTCCGGGAGTCATGAATGAATGCTGCTCACTCGTATTTCCAAACGACTTGTGCCTTGCCAGATCTGCTGCACGTCACTGCAAGCCGAGCGTGTTGAGACAACCCTCACTCCTCTGCAGCTCCTCCTCGGCACGGGGAATTTGTTGCTGGAGGCCACAGCCATAAGATGGAGAAAGCCTTTTCTTGTGTAGGTCTGTCACCAGGCTGTAAAAGTTGGGCCTTCTTGGATCAACCCAGCTACAGACAAAGAATTCAAATGGAAGTGTACAGGACAGACATTGGGGTCGTGTCTCCTTTGCTCAAGTGTGATACTTCCCTTGGCCTTAGCACGTGTTTGGGTGAACATAGGACAAAGTAAAGGCTCTGCACGTTTATTGCCTTGTGCTTAACACCACCAGGAGGTTTCCCAGTGGGTTTCAAAGGCTTGAATGTTTCCTGAAAGCAATGTTGGCAGCTTGGCTTTGGTAATGCCTCCATCTGTTCTCCATGCAGTGAGTTTGTTCTCATACCTGCTTTCCCCCACTGCCAAGGGGCTCCATCCCTCCACGTAGTCTTTTTGCAGCCTCTTTGGATCCATTTCAGTGCCCTGGATGATGTGTCACCCCCAAGAGTGACCTGAGGACCACAAGGACTAGAGGGGGCTGGTGTTAGGGTGGGGATAAGGGCACTCTGCTCCTTGGCCCGGTCCCTTTGAGGATGTTTCTCTTTGGCAGGGTAGATATAATGAGGTGATTTTGTCTCATCGTGGAGTACAGAAAGTGGATATGCAAGTTAGAAAACAGAAGAACATGAGTTAGCAAAGAGAAGAACAATCTGTTCTGTCAGTTTAGACATGCTTGTCTGGAAATGCTCACACTTCCAAGCAGTGACTTGCAGGTCCTGTTTTTCTCCTTCTCTCCTTGACCTTTCTGTTTTCCTGCTCCCACCTGGCCTACACCTTCAGCAGCTGCATTTATCCTGGCTGCAGCACAGTTTGGCTTTGGGAAGAAGCCTGTGCCGAGATTTGTTTAATACTGTTTGGTTTCTTCCCTTTCCCTAACCCAGAAACGACGGAGCTTGGGAACAAGAAGGAGCTGAAATCCATGCCCTTCATCACGTACCTGTCAGGCCTGCTGACGGCACAGATGCTGTCAGATGACCACCTCATCTCGGGCGTGGAGATTCGCTGCGAGGAGAAAGGGCGCTGCCCGTCCACCTGCCACCTGTGCCGGCGCCCCGGCAAGGAGCAGCTCAGCCCGACCCCGGTTCTGCTGGAGATCAACAGGGTGGTGCCTCTGTACGCTCTGATCCAGGACAACGACACCAGGGAGGTGAGTGAGCCTGTGACGGGCCAGCCCCAGCTCTGTGACCTCGCTCAGCCCCCTCTCAGATCTCAAAGCCAGGTGGTGCTTTCAGGTGTGTTTGGAGGGGAATGCTGCGGGATGGTGTCAGGGATGGAGTGGGCAGATCCTGCTGCCTGCCACCCACAGCCCTCTCAGTCCTGCATCTCCTGCCTTCAATACGGTCAAGGCAATGCCCTAAGCAGCCAAGGCCACGGTCCTTCCCAGTGTCCACACTGGTGTGCAGGATGTGTCCTGTGGAGAGGTCTCAGGAGCCAAGAATCAGCTTGGTCCTTCGCTGCTGGCTCCAAGATCTCGGACATAACTGTGTGAGGGGTGGCCAAAGCCCTCCAGGGCTCCAGCGTGGCTTTGCAAAGGTGCAGAGGGAGAGAAGAGCCATCCCCTCGGGACAGTCCCGCAGCCACAGGAGGTCACTGTTACTCCAGGAGGGACCAGGCAGGGTGGAGGTCACCCGTCCCTGGGGCTGGGCTCCTGCAAGAGCTTCAGTGTTAATGCTGTGGAGATTGAGTTCCCACTTTCTCGGTTCACTGCCACTCCCACCCCCCTCTGCAGCCCTCTGACCCCAATCCCAAGTCCAAAAATGACAGACCTGCTTAAAGTCACTTATTAGCACTGAGCCTGCACTTGATTAGGATGTCTGAAATGAGCCAGCACGCAGCAGCTGTGGGGGGGATGCAGAGGGCTGCAGGTCAGGAAACAGTCCTGGCACGTGGAGGTGTGACCACCAGGAATGATGCTTCATCCCCCTCCCACGTCGACGGGGAGAAGAGCCCTCATGCTTCTCCCAGTACCCAGGTCTCTTATGGGCACTGTGCCTCCTTACCTACTTCTCGATCTGGTTCCTGCTTTCCCATCTATCAACCCTCATTGGTTCTTGCATGAAGCCATGCCTGACTTCCACACCTCAGTTCCCCTCTCTTTCCAGGTCTTTTCCTCAAACTCCCTTCTTCCCACTGTTTTCTTCCTGCATTCTTTCCCCACCCACACCTGCTCTCCCACTGGGCAATCCTTGTGTAGGGGTTGACCTGCTGTTATCAGCATGTCCAGGGAAGTGTTGGGATGAGGCATTACAGGTACCAGGAGAGCAGAGGGAAGGCTCAAGCTCAATCTTTCCTTCAAGCAAGAAAGATGCACTTCCCAGCAGCAATCTGCATGTAGACATTATTTTTGGGATACAAGAGGTAGGTTAGCCAGTAAGGAGGGGTAACAGTGCAGAGCCCAGCAGGATCTGAAGGATCTCCATGGACCCTGCTCACCACCGGCTCCCCTGTGCCCAGGTGGCAATGCCACCCTGCCTCTCTGGGCCTGGCTGCAAACTCCTCCCTACCTCCTCCTCCTCCTTCTCCTCCTCCTCCTCACCTGTGCCCCCAGTCCTGCTGGCACTGCTGGGCTCGCTTGGAGCGCCTCCTTGTCCTGGGGAGCTGTAGTCTGTTCCACCAGCAGCCTCCCTTCCTCCCTGCTTCCCTCCCTTCCCCGCTCCCCTGGCTCCAGCGAGGGCTGGCCCCATCAGCTGCAGCTGGAGCTCAGCCTGCATTGTGCTTTCTGCTGAGGCGCTGGGAAAACCGGCAAACAAACAAAACCCCAACAAAGCAACCAAACCAGAGACACCCCAGCAAGCTTCCAGGGGGCTCTGCTCCCTGCATCTCTCCTCCTCTTCCTCCTCCACCTTCCACCTGCACACCCAGGGGTGGAGGGGCATCCCCTGGGAGCCTGTGCCTGTGTGAGGGGGCTGTGTGTGAGTCTGCTCTCCCCTCACCCCAGGGAGCTGTCCATGGGCAGGGCTGGGATTAGAGGGGACAGGGCGAGGGATCTGGGTAGCTGGAGGGTGGGGGATGCTGCCGGAGCAGGCACTAAGGGAGCTGGCAGCAAGCAGCACATGCCAGGACAGGGCACTTTGTGCCATCCTCAGTGGAAGGTCCTGGGGTGGGCAGCAGGTGGGGTCACGCTGTCTTCTGTTACCACCCCTTCCTTAGCTGGGTCTGGTTGTTTTGGCTGTGGGCTTCTCTTGACAGCAAGCTCTATCATCCCCTTCCTCCCTACAACCCATCCCAGACCATCCCCATCCTTGCTGCAGCAGCACACAGGGAGTGCTTTCTGCCTTCCCTGCCCCTACTTCTCTTTCCTAGCCATTCCCATTCTCTCAGCATGAATCCCTTGTGTTCCATCAGCTCCATCATTTTCCTTTCCCCTTCTTGATCACTTCTGATGGGCTGTCCTGCTCCCTCAATCCCTTCACCCAGCTTGTTTCTCCCCCCTCTCTCCACCAGCTTCTCTCCTGCAGGATTTTTATTCTCTCCCTGTCCTTCTCTTGCTGTCCTTGGCCCCACAGGCAGGGCCAAGTCCCAGTTCCTGAAGGCTGAACCCCACCTCTGCTGAGGAACTTGCTGCCACCTCAGCACAAACCGTGGCTCTCCACACTGGAGGTTTTTCCAGGCAGCCTGGGCTGGGCAGAGCTGTACCTGTCTCTCTGGGGGAGCTGGAGCTCGTGGGGGCCATGTCCCTGCCCTGGAGAGGAGGGTTTGGGGTGGGGTTAGTGCTGCCTGTGTGAGAAGGTGTCCCCATCCTCTTATGGCATCATGAGCTCGAGCACGAGGGACGCTCATGGGGGGCACGGGCATCGTCTTTCCCTCGCCTTCCCCTGTGAGCAGGGAGGGTTACCATGAAAGGGAGAGGGATTTAGGGGTGGTAAGGAGCTGCCAGCACCACGGGGATGTCAGCCTGTCACCAAGACCCAGCAGAGAGCCAGAATGCCACCCGTTTAAACTGTGACCATGCTCTGTGCACTGAGAGAGGCTCCCACAGGGTGTGTGCCACCAGGAGCATCTCATGTACCATCTGGATGATGAAATACCCATTTTCAGCACCAAATAGGAGTCCGGGGGTGTCCCAGGCACTGCAGAGGGGTGTTCTCCTGTGCCATAAACAGGATTTTCACATGCCTGGGCTGAACCAAGTCCAGCATCTCCAATCCTGAGTGCTCCATCACCTGCTTTTCTCCCTTGATGTAGATGATCCTCAATCAATACAGCAAGTGCCGACCTGAGAGGAACTGCAGACACATCCCAGGTCTCCTCTAGTGTTAAAAAAACAATAATTGTAAACATGGTTCTCTTTGCATATGTGTCCACAAAGATAATGCTGTACATACAGACAGGAAACAAGGTCATTAACAAGGTGGATATTGACTTCTGTAAACTTGGCTGAAAGTTTTCCTGCATGAGATGAGCAGCAAAGATGAAGCAAAACACAGGTATAGACATTTTGCCCTCTTCAGGATGTGTATTTTTTTAATAGGTTTGTCTTTTCATCTGCCTTAGTGCAGTGAGTTATGCACTTTTTAAAATTTACAGCTACTGCCTGGTCCAAGGCCGTGTTCTCAGCTGCTGATGACCTTGCCAGACTCTTAAGTGCTGGGATTTCAGTTTCCATGCTGGGTGTCTGCTGTGGGCTGATATGTGATTTTTCTTTGTGTGCATGTTTGATTTCAGCTAAAACTGACCATTTCCAAGTAGGAGATGAGGTGAAAATATATTACTTTGCCCATGTGAAATGAGTTAGAAAACTCTTTATTTCTATGTCAGTGGGAATTGCTGTTTTCTTCTTGCTTTGAAGCAAGGGCCTGAAATGTAAAGGGCTCCAGGAGTTTTGCCATTTGCTGTCCAGGGAGCGTTTGTCCAGAGGAAATGTCCTCAAGGAAACTCTCAGCAGCGTGTGATCTGTCCTCCCAGCCCAGCTCCAGCACGGCTCCTGCTCCCAGCACTGGGAGAAACAATCTCAGTATCAGGAAGAGTATCAGGCCCCTCTTTTCCTTCCTGTATGCCATGAGAACTATGGATTGAGTTCCTGCTAGGAGTTTCTTTGTTCCCCCCCATGGTTTAATAGAGCTGGTCAGAGAACTTACACCATCACTGGTTGCTGCAGCCTGTCTGGGGACTGTGGCAGTGCTGGAGCTTGCCAGGGTGAAGGAGCTGTGTTTGGAGGTCCCAGCAGTTTTTGAAGGGCTCTGTAGAATGGCTTTTCTGTAGCTGTCACAGCTGGTGTGGCTGTGGGTAGCAGGTTTTGCAGGAAGGACTGCTTGCTGGAGCAGAGGCAGTGCTGGAGTCCCCTCTACACCTGTCCCAGTCACCTGGTGAGATCCAACTAATCCAAGGATTTTATAGGACCATTGCTGTTGTGGCTCCAGTGCTTCTCAGTCTGATTGCTCACACTGGGAGCTCAAAAGGTGTAAAGAGACAGAGAAGCTGTGACCTTGGCTGTCACCTTCCGAGGACTTCTCTGGATCTCTGTGGAACCTGCATCAGTTTTGATTGGTGCAAACATCGCTCTTCTGCCTCCTTTGTGCTCTGCAGCAGTGCAGACATCATCCGTGGTCCCTCCATTCCCTCCATGTGAAGCTGGGGGAGATTCTCCCCTGTAGGGCTGTGGAGGAAACATCTACCAGTGGCTGGCCAGGCCCAATAGCAAAGAGCTTCTGTCTGTGCTGGAGCTTTCTGCTGGCAAAATGCTCCCAACACGTCGAGGGCTGGATGCTGTTGGGTGCATTTGGTGGGAGAGAAGAGAGATGTGGTCACCCCGGGTGCTTTCCCTGTAGGGAACATCCTGGGGTCAGAGAAGAGCTGCTCCTCACCCCAGTTAGAGTCCCCCAGGTTGTGGTGACTTTCCCCCTCCACCTTAAACATCCTTGTGCCTGCCCTCTCCCCATGGGGTGGGCAACACCTTTCTTACTGCCCAGCACAGCCCTGGATTGCACCCAGAGGCACAGGCTGAGAGTGAGAGCACAGGTCTGCATGATCTGCATGATCTGCATGATCTGCAAACCCCCTCATCCCTTGCAGGAAGGCAGGGAATGCCCTGCTTCCCCCATCCCCTCCCCGGAGCATCTCCGACAGGGATGCAGGTGTGCGTGTCCGGAGCCACAGGGCAGGGTGGCCGGTGCAGGGGAGAAAAGGGAAGGCATCTTGGGCAGCGTGGTCCCTCCTGTTCGTGGTGTGTTCATTTTTCCCCCAGAAAACCCTGAAACAAGCTTCTGTGGAGAAGCTCAGCCAGCTGCAGAAGTGCTTAGAGGGTGGTGTGCTGAGGGGGTGTGGAGAAGGGAGGCAGGAGAGATCAATCTCGCTCCTACTGGGAAATGGCCTCAAACTCCTGCTGTGTGTATTTAAGGAGACAAATGGATGTGGAGCCTGGATTTTTAGAAGACCCCTAGGACCTTGCTTTAATTCGAAAATTGAGTAATCTCAGCATTTGCTGCAGCCATGGCCTCCTCCTTGCGGCACACATGGCCCAGCCCTTGGTGTGGGGGCTTGCTGGGGGGCACATCCCTGTGCTGCTGGTCCCATTGGCCTCAGCAGGAGCCCAGAGTGTGACTGGGACCCTGGCAAGGCTCTTGGAGAGAGCTTCTTCACGTGCTGGGGGTCACCAGCTCAGATGACAGATGAGGTTGGAGCAAAATTCCCCATCTTTTCTCCCCGCCCTTTGCCAAGGAGCCATGTCCTGCAGAGCAGAGCACGGCCACCGCTGTCCACTTCAGTGTCCCCAGGCCAGCAGGGTGTTTTCAGCCAGGGTGAAAGGTGTCCCTGAGGCCATGGGCTCAGTTTGACCCTAATCCAGCACCGATGGCAGAGCTGCTGGAGGACAGCATCCCTCCCTGCACACACACAGCAGTTCCCCAAAGCAGCCCCTGAAGGCCTGGGGAGCCAGAGCCAGGGATTTCTCTTTCCACTGCCAAAGCTGACAGGGAGCCTGGGCCAATGGGGACAGCGTTTTTGTGGTTGAGGTGAGCATTTTGGTTTGGTCTGGGGTGTGTTTCTTTGTATTTGTCATTGCTTTGTTTTAATACCTGCTAATTGGCCCTTGTCCTTCTCCTCCTCTGGCCCTGGAGCATCGTGCTGCAGCTCCAGCCCGCGTCCAGCTCGCGTTTCCAGGGAAGAATGGGCACATTGTGGCGCCCGGCTGGGGCTATAATGGGCAGCTTTGTGCCGAGGTGTGAAAGCGGAGCCGGCTCTGCAGAGGGCTTTGATTTCCCCCGCTGCCAGGTCTCACAGCGTCCTCTGCCGCTCCCTTGGATCCTGTAAATAACAGAAAGCAGCGTGCTGCCCACCCTGGGTCCCTTCCAGCACCCTGACCTTTCCAGCAGACCGCTGATGTCCCTTGCCAGGATGAAGTGCTGGTGATGCTGCTCCCGGGGGAGGGTGTGAACAGCACAGGATGAGATCCCCTGCCAACAGCAGGAGGGAAACCTCATCCTCTGCTGTGAACCTGGAGCAGCCTTTCAGACACGAACTTCATGATCCTGGAAAGCGTTTCTGGCTTGGGAAATCCTTAGCTTTCCTCCCCTTTTTTGTTTTCTTCCCTGCCCCCCTCCCAGAGATGTCAAGACTAAGGAGCGGCATTTATCTCCTGTGAACAGCACTGGGCATTGCTGGAAGGGCGTGGAAGGCTTTTCCTCCAGCCACCCTGCCATCATGGTAGCATCCTGTTCAGGCTATGAAATCCCTTCTTGAGCCTCCATCCTCCTCTGGTGGCCCCTGCCTGTGCCTGAGGGAAGGTGGTGGTGGCATCCAGGCCCCATCTCCATCCTGCCAACGGGAAGGGACAGGATGTCTGACATGGGATGGAGCCTGTCTGCTGGCATGGCTCAGCCTGCTTCCACTCCTCCTTCTCTCCTCCTGCACTGAGAAGAACCAAAAAGCAAACAAAAATTGGGAAATCAGTGCAAAATCCAAAATGAAATGAAGTTCCAGCTTCCAGATCATCTCCTTTATCCGCAGCGCGTCTCTGTCCAGCCTACATGTTCACTTGTGGTTGTTTTTTTATCTCCCTGTATTTCCTTTTTTTAATTTTTCCAGAAATACAGATGTGCCTCCTAGACTCAATGAGCCATATTTTCATATCACTGTCAGTCATGGAGAAGACCTGATATTCACAGATAAGCACCCAACACATGCCCTTTCCAGTATCCCATCTGCAAACACCAGCCCCGTGGTGTGTGCTGAGTCCTGCAAATGCTGACCATGTTCCTCCATGTCCTATCCCTTTCCTCTCCTGGGATGTCAACAGAAAACCCACGGTCAGAAATAACTTAATGCTTCTCCCTCCATCAGCCAGGTCTAACAGAGGACAAAGGAAGTGTTCTTCTCTATTCTGTTGCAGAGTGTCTCAGCTATAAAATGGGGCCAAATGGCCTCCCCCTGAGCACAAATAACAACAGGAGAAAGATCCATATGCAATCGAGAGTAGGATAAATGTGCTTAGCTGATCGTTCGTTTCCCTAATATTTTTTTTATGAATAGGCTTAGCTTATGGTAAGATGGGACTTTATGGTCCTGTAAGTCTTGCTTGTGTCAAAACAAATGAACTAGCCATCCTAGGGGGGAGCTATCAATCCAATATATGTGTGTGCATGGGTGTGGGGAATCAGACCTATTATACCTTTAAGAGCAAATTAGATGCTGTTCCTATGATTCATAAAGCTATATATCTAATGGCATGACTCGTCATCTAGAAAATAAACGTTTCGAGCCAGTTTCTCATCTCATAAATTTCCCCTCTGGCACCGAAGGACATAAACTAAATGGGCTGACTCACAGGGAAACAATACAATTTGGATACTTTTAAATGAAAGATAAAATTGCCTTAGGGCGCAGAGGGGTGTTGGGGTCCCGGGGAGTGGTTGGCAAGTGCAGGACGGTGCGTTGGGGGCCACTGCCATTCCCAGCAGATCAATCTGCTCCTGGGAAGCCCTTCATGATTCCAGACCCTCTTGGGCCTGTGGAAACATGACCACCATGATGAAGCATCCAAAATGGAAGTGGTCATGTTTGAGATGGACTTGTGTAGGTGCTGTCTCCCAGGAGGGAGGAAAGCATCCACTGAGCATTTCTGAGCGTGGCAGGGAAGGACAGGAGATGTGGAGAGCCCAGCCCAGGAAGGTTCCTGTGCATTCACTCCCACTTGAAGCTCTCCCAAAGGCTGCAGCTTCCCATGGGATGGGTCCAGGCACCTTCACTGCATCCTTGTCCGTCGCTCCTGTGAGAGGCACAGGAAGACATCCTTGAATGTCTTCCTGTGCCATTGGGCTCCTTGTTTGGGTGGCAGCTGCCATTCCCTTCTTTCTGTGTGATCTTACCCATTTGTGCTCCCCATCAATTTGCTCTTGATGCTTCCCCACCCTTCAACATGCATTCCCCAGCACCAGTGGGAAAATCCCAGAAGCCACTGGCTCGAGATTCCACTGGAAAGCAAGAGAAGTCACAGAATCACAGAATCATTTAGCTTGGAACAGACCTCCAAGACTGAGTGCAACCTTTAACCAATCACCCCCTTGTCACACCACAGCACTAGTGCCACATTCAGTTGTTTCTTGAACACATCTAGGGATGGGGACTCCACCCCCTACCTGAGCAGCCCCTTCCAATGCCTGACCCCCCTTTCAGTGAAGAAATTCCTGCTGATGTCCACCCTGAGCCTCCCCTGGCCCAGCCTGAGGCTGTTCCCTCTCCTCCTGTCCCTGTTCCCTGGGAGCAGAGCCCGACCCCCCCGGCTGCCCCCTCCTGTCAGGGAGTTGTGCAGAGCCACAAGGGCCCCCCTGAGCCTCCTCTTCTCCAGGCTGAGCCCCTTTCCCAGCTCCCTCAGCCACTCCTCAAATGATTCACTCTCCGTTCCCTTCCCAGCTCCATTCCTTTCTCTGGACACACTCCAGCCCCTCAATGTCTTTCTTGTCACGAGTGGCCCAGAACCGGACACAGCACCCGAGGTGTAGCCTTACCAGTGCCCAGCACCAGGGGACAAAGCAGGGGCAAGCCCTGGCTGCCTGGCTCTCCCAGCCTGGCCCTGACACGAGTCAGGACGGAGGCAGGAGCCGGCACAGGCTGCCGTGCTCCCGGTAACCCAGTGAGGGGGTGGAGGTGTGCTCGCCGTAATGAGCGCAGCATCCATCCCCTAACCTCGTTTGTGTGAAGGGTGACACAAGGCAGATGACAGCTGGGTACCTGCAGGATCTAATTAAAACGTATGCGAGGCTGGGCAGGCGGAGCAGAGGGGATTGCTCATGCAGCTCGTGCTTAACAGCAGGAAAAAGAAAAACAAGGAATTGACTGCTGGATTTACTAAAGGGCACGGATGGGGTGGGTGGGGTTTCTTCCCTAGGCTGGGGATGTGCAGGAAGAGCTGGGTTAGGGGACAGGGAGGGGGGTGCAGAGTGACAGGGCTTGGGGCTGGGGGACAGCAGTGTGACAGTGCAGCTCCTCCCGTGATCACCACATCTGTCTTCGCCCCCAGCACCTGTCTGTGCACACAGGTACCCTCAGCAGAGGGTATTTATCTTGCTTCCCAGGGAGAGCACATGCTTCCCCATCCATCTGCACACATCCTTTGCTGTTCCTCTCTTGCACGGACCCGCCGCTCTCTCTCTGCAGACGTGTGTCTGCATCCATTTATCTGGGTGTCAGATAAACTCCTCTCTTCATCCCTCTCTCCAATTACTTTGGATGCCCTTTCCAGCCCAGCACTTCAATTACATTCTAAAGAACAGAGTAAAATAACGTCACATTTTCTCTCTTTCACGTGTTCGTTCTTTTATTGGGTTTTTTTGGTTTTTTTTTCCTTTTTTTCCACTTTTTCCATCTGGAACAGTCCCATTTTCTCAATGCCTGGAAGCAGAAAATTTTGCAGACGCAAGAGCCTCGAGGCGCCTTGTTAAAGGTGCTGGGGGTGTTTGGGGAGTGCGACAAAACCCCGGACAATGGGAGCCCTGACGTCAGGCTCTATTTATACCTCCTCCTTTCAGAAACCTCCCTGGGATGGCGCTTTTCCTAGAGCTTTCTGCTAAATGCTGCAGCCTGAGCTGTCCCTGTCCTCCTCAAAGGGCACAGTTTTATTTCTAGGCGTATCCTGGCGACACAGGCCATATCACCAGGGCCAGGCTTCCGCAGGCAACTTTTCATGGGAGGAATAGTGTTGCCACAAGCAAGGCTGCTCCATGTGGATGAGGACCTGTGAAGGTGTTTCAGCTCCAAAATGTACCTCTTGAAAGGTCAAAAGTGTTACAGAGCTTTGTTTCAGTGGCTGGTGTTTTGGTGTTCTGATTATTCTAGATGGGCGTTGTGGCTTTGCAGGGTTGGGTTGGACATTGGCTCTGTGTGTGAAGGAGAGATGTTTTTGAAGCTGGAAGTTTAATTACAGGCAAAGGGTAGTGGGAGAAACCACCATAAATCCATATAGTCCAAACTACAGCAGGGTGTGGGGTGAGGGATGCCCCATCCTGCAGTGTGGGGACTGACACCGAGCACCCTGAGCTGTGGCACAGACACTGAGGGCTTAGACCTGGAGGGCTTTGGGAATTCTGACCACAGTTACTGTTCCAGGGTTTCATTGGTATTATTAGGAGCAGTCAGGATGGCTCCTGCAGGGGACATCCTGCAAGTATTTTCCAGGTTTTATTTTTGACTTCCAGATGCTGCTGTTTTGCTTGCGAGTGTTCCTTAGAATAAAGCGAATAAAGCAGCAGTTTGCTTGCAGGAGGGCACTTTGTGTGAATAACAAACCTGTGAGAAGGATGGAAGTGGTCTGTGTTGTTGGGAATGGAGGAATTACTTTATTCTCAGGGAGACAGAAACAGCTGGGCAGAAGGGCACGGGGAAGAGTGGAAGAGTTTCATTGTGCACAGCAGCAGTGTGCAGTTACCTTGTGTATTCACTGCCACAGAGGGACTTAGATTTGTGCTTCTTCAGGCAGCTCAGTCCTCCCCAACAGGAGATCCCCATCCGCCCCCCAAAAGCATTCAGGGGTGAACCAGCATCCCTCAATACAAGGGAGTTAAACCCAGGGAGGTGAAGGGCCATGCCCAGGGCCACGCAGAGAGGCCATGGGAAAACTGGGGAGGACACGCTCCCTCATCCCATCCCATCCTGTCCCATCCCATCCTGCACTTCCTGATCCCAGAGCTCTGCACGCTCCCCCTGAAGCTCAGCACCGCTGGCCAGATTTCACCGAGTCTTTAGCACACATGTTCACGCTTTTTGTTCTCACGTCAGGCCTTCAAGGGAGCCCTGATGAGCTCATACTGGTGCTCTGGGAAAGGTGATGTTATCGAAGACTGGTGCAGGTGCGACCTCAACGCCTTCGATGAGAACGGACTCCCGAACTGCAGCCCTCTCCCTCCGCCTGTGTACGTATCCCTGTGAGGCCTCCACGGGTCACCAGCCCCTTTCACGTGGGTCACAGCCTCCCAGAACCACCTCATTTCCCAGGGGCTCAGCCCATGGGCACCTCCTTCTGCACCCTTGGGCCTGAGGGATCCAGCCCTCCTCACTGTGTGAGTGATGCCTTTAGGATATCCTGGCTCCGGCCGTGGCCCTGGAAGGTTTCCTTATAGATTTTCATCACCTGATTAGCAGGGCTTGTAGAATGGGATTTCAAATGCTGAAAGAAATGGAATTACAGTGCAATTCATTGTGGCTTGTCAGAGCGAGAGCAAATCAGGAGCAAACTGATGGGGAATTAGCTGAGAAAGCAGGAAGACTGGCTCCAGCGAGCCACAAGGAGCAGAACACCTTCTTAGTGAGCCAATATCCTCGGAGGGGATTCATTTCCCATCCCGAGTCCAGCAAACATGCTGTGTGTTTGGAGCCAGACTCTCTGTAGCCCCGTACTTGGTGTTGTCATCTACCCCGGCGCAGAGGGAGCGCACGCCTCTGCACGAGCACGGCCAGGAGCACGGAGCTCCTCTGCCTCCATCCCAGCCCACGTTGTTCCTGCTCTGGGCAGGAGCTCCTGCACAGCTGCCCCGCTCTGGCTCTCGCCCACACACCTCAGAGGTTTGCAGCTGGGTGAATTCACACCACATCTGCCCCTTTCTTCTCCTCCTCCCGCCCTCCCTCACCTCTGCTCGCTGGCGATGCAGACCTGACCCTCCCCTCCTGTGGGCTCAGCCCTGCTGGGTTTCAAGAACCTGGATCCTCTTCTGTTCTGCTCCTGGGGTGTTGGTCCTTGCTTCCCTTGCTGAAGTTCAGCAGCTCTCCCAAACAATGAAGGCCCCTTTAGATGAGATATTTGGGGTTGCATGAGCTTGTCTTTTCTGGGAGCAGGGGGAGGCTCCCAAGGGCACACATTGCACTAGGCTGGACTCAGCTGACCTTCAGCTGGAAGTTCATTGATGCTCATGAGCCTGCTCTACCCCTGTGGCTCTGTGGGTGCATCGACGTGTGTGACTGTGGGCCCTTTTGGGGGTTGTGCTGCTTGGAGGTGTGGATCCCTCCCCAGAAAGGGAGCTCGTGTCTCACTTGTTCTCTTTCCTGTCTCCCGCCCAGGCTGCGGCTCTCCCCCAACGTGGAGCCCTCCAGCACCGTGGTGTCCCTGGAGTGGCTGGATGTGCAGCCTGCCATCGGGACCAAGGTGTCGGACTACGTCCTGCAGCACAAGAAGGTGGATGAGTACACGGACACAGACCTCTACACAGGTGGGTGTGAGGGAGGGCAGCCTCCTCGTGCTGCAGAGGGCTCCTGGTGATGCGTCCTGTGCCCTGCCTGGCCGGGAGCTGCTGCTTTGGTGGAGAGTGGTGCATAGAGCCAAGGTGTTAAATGAGGTATCAAACCCGCTCCATTTAGGAGAGGTTTCTGGAATCTTCTGCATACATGGCTGTTTGAGGGGAAGGGGAATTACAAAAACGCAGTGAGGCAGAAGGAAATTATTTGCCCTTTTTTGGGCAGGAGAGCTGCGAGTTGGAGTTTCTGCAGTGGGTGTTGATCTGATCAGTCTGAAACGCCACAGGAAGCTGGTTGTAGGGGGAAGGTCATCCCTCAGCAGCTCAAGGGCTTTACTGGTCTGTTCCAGTGAGTGACCAGTGACCCTCCTTTGAAAGGACATTTTCAGTTGTCTTGCACACCTATCAAAGGAACTCAAAACCTGCAATATTTAGGGAGATCATTTAAAGAGCACGAAACTTCTCCAGGAGAACCTGAAACTTCCCTGGGTTGGAGTTTAGTTCCCAGGCTTGTACTGAGTGCTCTATGCCTTACAAAGGCTTTGTCAGCAACTCAATCCATGCTCCAGGAGAGCATGTCCATGTTGGACAAGGCAGAGGGCTGTGAAGGATGGGACTTGATTTGGGTGAGTCTATGATGGATTTCAGAAAATAGGACTTGAGACCGTGAGTGATGGCAGTGCTGCAGGGAAAGCCAGGCAGAGCCTACTGCTTTGTGCCTGAGGATTCTGGATGTAGTTTGAAGGCAGGAATGTTGTTTGGTTATAAACCACACAGGAAAAAAGGGGGAGATTTAGAAGCTCACAAGAGCTGTCGGGGCAGCTGGTGTTGTTGACCAAAGCAGAGACTGACCTGGGACAGGGCTGGTGTTGGAGGGCAGAACCTCGCTGTCCACGTGCAGACTTGCACGGGCTCCCAGGGCACCCTGGCAGGATGTTCAGCTGTGTTTCCATGCTGGAAAGACAGGCTCAGGGAGATCATTCAGACCTCGCAGCCGGAAGCCCATCTGTTCTGCTTCTGCAGCATAGATGCCACCATATCCAAAAATCATGTGCTACAAGATCTGGATCTCTGCTGGAGAGGCAAATCCCCACCTCCTGGGGGGGCTGGCTGTTTGTGGAGACCCCTGCAAGAAGAAGCTCTGGTTGCTGGTCCATACACCAGTCCCATCCTACAGGGCCTTTCTCCTACACCTTGCCAGCATCTCCTCCCAAAGCTGCCCAATGTGGCCATGGACCTTGGGTCTGGTTTCATAGCATGGAAGATGGTTTGTTCTTTATCTCGGAGGGGCACCTTGCAGTGATGGAGAAAGAAAACAAGCCACCAAAGGAGGGGCCTTGTTTTGGATGGGGATTCCAGATTGCTCACACTTCAGTCAGGTGAGGCCAGACCAGAGAAACATGGGCTTTCTCCTTTGAAGTGGCTGGATCTTTGCCTGGCAGCCAGAGTAGGAAATACAGATTATTATTANAGGCAATTAAATTCATTGTGGGGAGCTTCCCTCCCCTCTCCCTGCTCTGGGGGACTGTTTGGGACAGAATGACCCTATGAACAATTAAAGAGAGAAGCCAATCCTAAATCTCTCCCTTTTTTTCTCTCTCTGTGTTGTTTATAACCAAACAACATTCCTGCCTTCATTCCTTTCTTACCCTACAGGCCTCTAATGCCAGATGACTTGATCCCTGCAAATACCTTGTGTAGGTTTGCAGAGCTGCTGACTGCTACAGCTCTCTACAGCCAAAAATCCTGCCCTGGATATCCCCTGACCACCATCACCCACCCACCCTGCTGCACCACAGCTCCTCCCATCTCAGCAGCATTCACAAAAACAATAACTCAGCTTCAGAGGGGGAATCTTTGGGAGGGGGGTGTGGGTTATGAAATTTGGATGGCTTTTGATGGATGTAGGCAGATCTTCCTTCCCCATCAGTCTCCCAGCTGCTGGAAGGGAGGAGCAGGTTGTTCCCATTGCTGGGAGGTGCCTCACAGGTATTTGCAGAGCGGGCCAGCTCTGGGCTGGGAGGACCTGGCAAGGCTGTAGGGCTCTTGAGGCTGCTGCCACTCATTCCTTGGAAATCTTGAGTTTAAATGAGTGGGTTATTTGTGCTTGGACAGTGGTTTTGTTTGCTTTATTGCAGTTGTAGCCATTTCTTTTTGGGATTTCTGGCACTGACAGGGGCTAGAGCTCTGCCAACCTGTTCTTCATCCCCGTGGCAAACTAGGTGGTACCTGGCCCCAGCCTCACCTGCCTTCTGCCTTCCTCCTGCCCCTCAAAAGCCTCCAGTCTCTCACCCTTGCAGAACTCCTTGGCTTCCCCCTTGTTCTGCAACTGGAAGATGTAACCATTCCCTTGAGCCAAAAAACATTTGTTCCTCTTCCTCTTGGAGCAGAGTCAGGAGGGAGTTTTGAGACGGGTCTGACGTGGGTCCCCTCTGCTCCCTGCTGGGCTCCCCCTGAGACAGGGATGCTGCAGGACAGGGTGAAGGGAGCCAGGAGCCTGCGTGGGTCGGTTGCCCTCGGTTTTTTAAGAGGCTTGTTACTGGTGCTTAGAAAAACAGAGCCCTTGGCCCATCTGAGGCAGAGAGGAGGTGAACTTGTGTGTGAAACAAACCACGCTTTCAACACCAGCGCGCGGGGAGCGAGCGGCTCCGCGCTCGGGAGCCAGCCGAGAGGACGGAGAGCAATTACATCCCAAACTGTTTATTAAAACTTGTGGAAATTACTCATAACTCCATGTGTGCGACGGCTTTGTAGTTGAGTGATGCTCTTTGTTTGAACATGGGGCTCTTGGAGAGGGCGCGAGCGTGTGTGTGTGTGTGTGTGTGCGCGGCCGAGCCCGCCAGCGCATTATGTCATGGACCAAGCAGGCGCTGCACTTGAGAGAGGGAGAGGGAGAAATGTGTTTTACAGGGTGAGGTACAAACTGAAATGGCTGTGAACATCTGGAACTGATATTAGGCTTGGAAAATGTTTTCTGTCACTCCAACACTCCTCTGGAGGAAGGTTTCTGAAGTTAAGAAGCTCCAAAGGGGATGAGGGGGAGGGATAAGGGGATAACATGGCTGTGGTGCAAAGTGCTTTTCGTGTCTCCATTCTCTAAGCGGGGCTGTGTCCCTGCATCTGCCAGACGTGGCACCAGGGCTATCACCACTTCTCGTTGTTGTGGCCCGGGCTTGGGAGGTCCCCTGCACCAGCTGAGCCCCCCTTGCCTGGGGAGTGCAGCATCTTCCAGCCTGTTCTGGAAGACAGAAGGATCCTTGCCCTGGTTTTAGGGCTGGGAGCTGAGGAGATGAGCTGGGAGGCCTTGTCTGAAAGCTGAAGGGTGAAATCCTCAGGAGGCAACAAGCAGACCTATGCCTGGTTTAACACCACCTGGACCTTCTCTGCGGCCCACCTGGGAGGTCGGACCCGCCTGGGTTTGGGGAGGCTGCTGTGAGCTTGTGTAATGCAAGGTTTAGAAGTAAAAAAGTGCATTGAATGTGTTTTTAGAACATTTTGGGGGGTGACTGGGGGAGGATGAAGGGCTGGGCTTGGCTGTGTGATGGACTGGGGTCTGTAGGCTGGGCTGTGTCGCTGCTGGGGTGGTGGCTGTGTTGCTGTGATGTTTTGTGGCTCTGGGAGCTCCTCAGTCCCTTTCTCGAAGTTCTCTCCCTGGTGGAGTTTTCTTCCCCTCCTGCCCACACCTCTGTTGCTGCTGGGTCTCTGAACACACATCTCTGGGCACTTGGGGGGGCAAGTGAGGAGCTGGGGAGGGGGTGGTTTGAGGGTGTCTTCAAGAGCTTTGCTGGTGATAAGTCAGACCTTGCACGCTCTGAGGTAGGAATGGACTCTCCTTTAATCTGCAAATGGAGGGGACAAAACAAGACAGATAAAATTCCTTCCCCGAGGTCACAAGAGCAGTGAATCAATCTCAGCATGAGACCCTCAGCATGGGGCAGTGCTCACCTCTGAGGGCAGAGGTAGGTGGAGGTCCTGGATTCCCCAGCTTTGTGCCCTGTGCTGTGCTCACCCCTCTGTCAGGACCCTCAGGCTGACCCAATCTGCACGTCCCAGCCTTTCCCCACCACTGGGGTGAGCAGCCCTGGGCCTGAGCCCAGCACATGCAAGAGCTGTGTCCTTGAGCAGGCATCCACCTCCTCCTGCTGTGCTTCCGTATCAGAGCAGGTGGAACTGGGGAGATGCAGAGGAAGGAAGCATCACCTGCAGTGCCCATGGCTGAGAGTGACAGAGTCTGAATGAGGTGTTGTCCCAATGCACTGCTGGCTCTGTGCTGCTGATGGCAAATCACAGAAGGATTGGGAGGCTCTGCCCCTCTCCCAGCCCTTCCTCTTCTGTCCTGCTCTGAGTAGGCTCCCACACCGTGGTTTTGCCCCTTTTCTGTGGTACTTCACAGCTCGGTGTGTGCTGACAGCTGAGTCAGGGCAGCTGGGGATGCTGTGGGGTATTGGCTGAACAAAGTGTGCAGCAAACAGGCAAACAGCTCACCTGCTTCTGTACAGCACTTGGTTTGGGGTGCCATGTCCCAGCAGGACAGGGAAGGTCTCAGCAGAGACTCCCAGGCTTTATTTCCTCTGAGGACATCAAGGGATCTTGGCTGCCCTGGGGTCTTTTTGCCAGGGCAGTGACCAGGCTCGTAAGAAGAAGTATCCCTCATCCAGAACAGCTTGTAATCCTCAAAGACAGGAGAACAGGAACGCAGCCTGCTGAGTGAGCCTGTTGGAGACCTCAGAGCAGGAGAATGCGGGGTCTGGCAGCTTGCTCAGAGCCCTGTGCTGTACTGGGACCCTCGATACTCAGGGCTGTGGTGTGGAGGAGAGCCAGCAGGTAACCTGGGAGGGGGCCTGGACAGCAGACAGGGCAGGAAGATGTGCAGGAATGGAGGGTATGGTTATATAAAACCTGTGCACATCACCACACCGGCATTACAGCCTGCTCTGGAGCAGAGCTGCTCTGCAGAGGAGCCTGTGCACAGCATCGTGTCTATAAAAGAAAGCAAAAGAGGTCAGCCCAGAAGGCTGAGTGTTTTGTACACTTGCAAGTTATGCTCTGAATTGAGGCTGGGGAGTGTCTTATTTATAACTTCACTCGGCGGTGTGAGCGCGGCTGTGACGTGTCTGCATGGCCGGGGATGTATGGATATAGCTATGGCAACCAGCTCTTCCAGACACCCTCCTGTGTGCAAGCTGTGCTGCTACTGCTGTGTGAAAATCAGGGCTGGGCTGGGAGAGGAGGAGAAAAAACTGGCTGGCCAGAGCAAATACTGCTCCTGTCAGAAGGGAGTCCGTGCAATCTCCATGCAACCATGTTGCACTCCTATTACAAGCCTTAAAATCATCTTTAAGAGTGCTGACTGGTAAACTGGGCACCACAGAGCATGGCAGGAAGAGTTGATTCTGCCCTTAGGAAGCTTGAGGTCCAGCCAGGAGCTGGACGTGATCATTGCCCCTGCCTCTTCTGCTGCTAACACATGGCTAAAGATGTTTTCAACACCCAGAGTGCCCTTCTTGAGTGCTGAATCCACTTCACTTGTTAGCAGAAGGAAAGATGATTCAAAAAGAAGCCTTTGAAGTGAAGGTCAAGTTTTTGGATGCTGCTTCCTGGGATGTGTTGTGTAATAGCACCAAGCAAGTGCTTAATTTTGGCCATTACCCTCCCCATGAAGCTCCGATTTCTCTCTCCCTGGGACAGCTGTAGTTATTTCCACCTACCAGTGTCATTTTTGTATCCTGGAAAGCAGAAGGGAGGTGGAGGGTTCTCAACTCTCAATTAGGGTTGAGTCAGTTGCTAAAAAATTTCATTAATTCACATTTCCATATGGTTGTTCCAGGGTTTTTTATTTTTATCTGCCCAGACACCTTTTGGCCAGCACTGGGCATTATCTCTGCTTTCTCCCAAATCACTTTATAGGTGGAGACCTGGGACCGTCTGCCCTTTTCCTGCTGTCTGCAGAGGATGGAGCAGCCTGGCTGGTGCCACGAGTGTGTCATGCACTTCAGGAGCACCGTGTTTGCCAAGGGCTTTGTGCTGTCTGCTCAGAGCTGCCTCTCCCTCAAGGACAGCTGTAGATGCTGCCTTGTAGCTAAGGAGGCTCTGAACTTCTTACATGGCACTTAATGAGGCCAGTCGTGGAGTTTTTTTACTAGTCTGTAATTTTATCCTCTAGGATTAAGTTTCTCCTGATCTGGAAAAGTCAAGGCCACAAATCCATCTTGTCAGAAAGCATCAAAAGCCAAGGCTGCTAACACAGCCAGACAGATCACGGCATGTGAGTGCAGAGCAGTGGAACTTTTTCATAGGAGCCTTTATTGACTAGACAGGCTTTTTTAATCAATAAATTGTGGCTGGAATTTGGAGGGAAGCTCAGTCTGTGTTTGCAAAGCTGGTGCTTGGCAATGCAGCCCTGAGCTATGTGGAAAATACAGGCTTTGGGGCATCTGTGGATGCAACACAACCTGCTCTGGGAGGAAACTTGGGCATTCTCACTGAGCAAAGAATCGGGGTCTTCCCTTTGGATGGGGTCTGAATGACGCCCAGGCTGGGATCCTCTGCCAGGATAGGATCTTCCTGGAGGTTTTGTGTGTTGCTCTCATTCTAGCCAAAGGCTGGGATGATATCCTGAATGGGATGGGGAATCTGCTTTCCAGTCCTCTGGCTGCAGTTGAGGTTTCCCATGCATTCAGTGGCTGAAATACAATCCAAAAAGTTAGCCAGTGTCCCTCCACACTTCTGTGGAAGGAAATAAGGATAGAAAAGAGGTCTGAAGAGGCACAAAGGCTGTCTTGCGACAGCCTATTCTGTCCTGTTTGAAACCTCTCAGCCCCAGCACAGGAGGTGCTCTGGGGATGTTGCTGTTGTCCTGGGCTGTGATCGTGTCCGGTGCCTGCTCTGTCCTGCCAGCATCACCTCTGCTCTAACCCTCACCATTCCTCAGGCCCATCCCTGTTCAGTGGCACGTGGTGGCACCAGCCCTTCACCTCTGCCTGTCCCAGGCTGGGCTGGGTGCACTGTGTGTCCTGAGAACCATCATCCCCCGCTCACCAGAGTGATGGGGGCTCCTCTAGTTGGGCAGTGGCTCAAGGTGGGGCCTGTCATCTCTTCCCCACGTTGCTCCAGTGTGAGGGAAGTTCAGTAAAAATGGAGAGGGATTAAACCTGAGTCAGGGGATTTGCCAATTAAAATATCTGCTCCTCCTGCAGGTTTCATATGATACAAGAGAGACCCTCCCCATCTCCCCTGGGACCCCTTCCCAGTTTGTTCAGCTTGCCAGGGATTGAGATCTGGCTCTTAGAAGTGAGGGGGCAGCCGGGTCTAGGTTACATTTCATGCTGTTTAGATAGGATAAACCTTTCCTCCCTGTAATTGGGTGATTGGACTTGTGAGGTTTCCCAGATATTAATCTGGAGACCCTAGAGGGGGTCAGATTAGGTTATGGAGACATAATAGGAAATACTGCTCAGGCTAGTTTGGGTTATGGGGGATAGGGTGGATATTCTGCAGCATTCCCCTGCTGGGTTCCCACTGATGGGGCCTGCATGGTGGGGTCAAGGAACACTCTTATCTCAGCATCAGCTTGACTTGGTCTTTGCTGGGAGTGACTCTCTGTGAAATCTGTCCACCCCTATAATCCTGCTCTTCCAGAGGACAGGACCATGACCCCTCCTTTGGCGAAGGAAGGGGTGGGTGGTGCTGATCTGCTGCTGCTGGGGCTTATTCACAGGGGAGAGGACATCTTTTTTCAAAGGGGTGTCATGTCCCCAGGATCCTTGGGACAGAAAAAACTTTGTATTCTGAAGTGGCGTTGTTTGGACAGAGATCTTCCTCACTACTTATTCATGTGGTGCCAGTAGTGGGGAAGGGGTTGATGCACTCCAGAGGGGATCATTTAGTGAACATTTAAGTGCATGTGCCCCTCTGTCCCGTGTGAGAGATGTATTTGAGGAAGGGTTATGGGGGGTGCAACACAACCTGCTCTGGGAGGAAACTTGGGCATTCTCACTGAGCAAAGAATCTGGGTCTTCCCTTTGGATGGGGTCTGAATGACGCCCAGGCTGGGATCCTCTGCCAGGATAGGATCATCCTGGAGATTTTGTGTGTTGCTCTCCTTCTAGCCAAAGGCTGGGATGATATCCTGAATGGGATGGGGAATCTGCTTTCCATGTTAATCCAGTCAGAGCCAGTGAGATCAGCTTGTCCCTGTGGCCAAAGAAGTGTTTTGGAGCTGTACTGGTGAGGGACCCTGCACTGAAGCAGCACCCCGAGGTGTCCTGGAGAAGGGAGACCCACCACATTTGTGCCTCAGAGCCGTTTGTTGTGTGGGTTAAAACCCCCTCCCGTTCCTGCTGTGTTCTCCTCCCGTGTTTGGGAGCAGCTCTGCAAAGCTGCTGGACACGAGTTCTGCTGAGACAAGCCTGGCTCCAGGCACCAGTCTGCAACACTGCTTCCAGCCCTCGTTTCCTTTTATTAACAGTGAGATGACAGATAGGGGATGGTCATTAATTTAATAAAGGATGTTTCTGATCACGACTACAGAAGCAAGATTCTGAGGTTTTCCATGGTGGTCTGATGACTCACCCTGATGAAACAGGGTGAGGCTGGGATAGGAAATACCTCACTGGAGCTTGGAGTATGGCAATGGCTCTTCCCACAGAGCAGCCAGGCTCCTACAGTTATTCTGCCATCCTTGGCTGGGCTGTCCTAGGGACTGGCCTTCCCAATATCATGATTACCCCCACTGGGAAGAGCTGGATTTCAACTCCAAAGATACCCATGGAGCCAGTGCAGCTGGGTGAGCCTCACTCCCTGCTTCCCTCGTGCCACCTGCCTGGGGTGATGGTGGAGTCAGGCAATGTTGAGGTGTGGCTGGGGCACCCCATTCCCCACCACCCCCTTCGTGGCACAGTCAGGAGGGCAGCACAGGCTGTGCTGTGAGAGGAGAGCTTGTACAGTACCACAGACAATACCTGCCTTTCCTTTACCCTGTTCTGTCACCTGCGACAATCAATAAATCTCACCAACTCCATTGTTCAGATCGGGAGTGTGAGGCACTCAGCAGTAATGGCCAAAAATCACGTGTGGACTCTAAATCCAGAGGAGCCAGTTAAGAGCAAGGGCTCTAAATTCATGCACAGTCAACAGTTACTGTGCTGGCTGCTCTCAAGCCCTACAAGTTCACACTTGGCTGCAGATTTTTTCGCATCTCAGTTGCCAGTTCCTGTAGAAAGCCTCGGAGCTGTGGTGGTAGATGGAGAGTGTCAAACAGAGGTGGATGTGCCCGTCGTGCTGGGACACAGTGAGCAGGAGTGACAGCCACCCTCAGGCACCAGAGAAACCATCGTGTCTGCCCCATCCTGGTGCTGATCTTTCGTGAATGGGACATGGCCACCCCATCTGCCTGCCCTGGGGTGTGCCAGACCCTCTGGGGACAACGTGCAGTGGCTGCAGGGACTGTTCCTCCTCAGCACCCTGATTGATTGTGGGTCTTCCCACAGCTCTGTAGCTGATGGAGCTTCCTCTGATGGATACCCCAGGATGGTGGGAAGGTGTCTGTAAGCACAGCCCCATCTCAGCACCCTCCCCTCTGGGGATAAAGGCATGAGACCATTGTCCCCTTTTTTAAGTTAAGGGGCTTTCTTTGATATCTCCCAGACCTTTTCCAGCTCAGAGTGATGCCTAAAGAAGCCAACCTAGAAACAGAGACTGGACAGGAGGAAGGGAATAAAGGTGGATATTTATTTGAAAGGCCTTCAGAGGCACACCCTGGGCAGGCCAAAGGCTGCACCCAAGATGGACCCCGAGTCACGAGTTCTTCACACTTTTATAGCTTTGCTCCATTTGCATCTCAACCCAATTTCACCAATTAAACTTTAGCTAATGATGGAATTTCCCCTCAGCTTGCCCCCCTTCTCAAGATGCTGGGTTACACATTTTGGGCCTAGGCCGGGCTGGGTGTCCTTGGAGAGCAGCCTGGAGAGGTTTGTTCTGTCTGTCTCAGCATGAGAGAGCAGCAGCTCACAGGCTACAGGACACTTCAGAGTTACACACTGGGAATACAGAATTTGAAAAATATAGAAGTTAAAATGTAAGGCATCAAGAGAAGCAGCAGTAGATGCTTAAAATTGGGTGCTGCAGCCGTCAGACCTCAAGAGTGGCTGTGCATTCCCTTCCCAGGGAAGCCGGGAGGATTTTTGGTGCCTGCTCTGCCTGGCCCCAGCTCCCAGCCTCCCTGCTGCCTCCTGTCCCCAGAGTGGGTGAGGCTTGTCAGGACTTCTTGGGAAGTGGAGAGGGAAGTGTGTGAGCCAGAGAGATGGCCTGTGATGGAGGGGGGGACAGTGGAAAGCCACCAGTTGCTGGGACAGTGCCGGAGGTGGGTGGCTGGACACAGCTCCAGCTGTGTGAGGGTCAGCTGCTGGGCATCTGCTGCATCCTCCAGCCGCAAACAGCTGGAATGTCCACGGCAGCACTGTGCTGGGACCAGCCCCCCTCCGGGTCAGCCAGCTCCTCTTGGCCCCCAGCCCTGGGCTCATCCTACACCCCACGTGCTGCAGGGAGGGTGCTCTGCCCTGGGGTTCCCCACACAGCTGAGAACTGGAAATAATCTGCAGCCAAGTGTGTGCTTCTGTGGCTTGAGCAGCTCAGTAACTGTTAACTGTGCATGAATTTAGAGCCCTTGCTCTTCACTGGTTGTTCCGGATTCAGAGTCCACACGTGATTTTGGGCCATTACTGCTGAGTGCCTCGATTTCCCGATCTGAACAATGGAGTTGGGTGAGATTTATCAGTTTTCCTTCTCTGAATGGTCAATGGCGGGCACACGGTGCAGTGGGCACAAAAGCTGGGCAGCAGGGTTGCGGATGGGAAATGCCTTCTTCCCTGCCCCTGTGCTCATCCTCAGGCATGTGCTAGGTTCCCTTTACCTGCTAACACAGTCATAAAACAATCCAGATCTGTCCCTAATCATGTTAGAGCCTGTGACTCTTGCTCCTGTGACTCCCGGCAGCTCTAATTACGGATATTCACACTGGTAATTAATGACTTGGTTCATCCTCAGTGGCACCAGTTTTACACGTGCAGCCCGATTTCCCCCCCACAAGGATTTGCGTGAGGCGGAAACAATCCCTGTTACAAACCAACAGCACAGAAATGTGGTGCTGGCGTTGTGCCTCCATCTGGCCCTTCTGCATCCTGTCCATCCCTTCACTCATCTCCCCCCAGCCTTTCATCTCCAGGAGAACGACCCTAATTGCCTCACGCTCTAATTTTGCTGCACTGTATCCCATAAATCACTCGGACGCACGGAGCTTTTTCCTGCTCCTTAACAAAAGGAATGGGATTTTCTCCTCTGCTGCATGTTTTACAGGTGACTAATTGCATCAAGGCACCTTTGAAGCAATGACTTCATCAATTGCTCATCCTGCAGACACATTGCTGCTTTTGTGTGCCCGATCAGAATCCTGCATTTATTAGGATTAATTTATTCTCCAATCATTTTTCATCTACCACAAGGACAGGAAAGTTGAGTGATGTTACTTGCTCAGCTACGTAAGCACGATTTCTTGCCTCATTACTGAGCCTGAGATATTTTTGCTACACACTGAAACTTCTCCAAATGAAAATGAGTAATGTTGCATCTCGGGGAGAAGTGCTCCCAGAACACTGGAGAAATCAACTTATTTCAGGGTGCCTACAAACTGGCTTTGGGTCTTCATCATCCTCCTTTCTAATTTTGCCCCCCGCCATTTGTCATGGGGCACGTCTTGGGCTTCAGACAGAGGGGGCCAGGGGTGGGTAAGAGGATGCTTCTCCCAGCTTTTGGAGGTCTCCCAGACCCTCCAAAATGAGGGGTTCTTGCTGTCCTGTGGAAACAGGCTCAGAGAGCTGGGGATGCTCAGCCTGGAGAAGAGAAAGTCCCAGGGAGCCCTTCCAGTACCTAAAGAGGCTCCAAGACAGCTGGAGAAGGACTTTGGACATGGGCTGAGAATAACAGGACAAGGGGAAATGGCTTCAAACTGATGGAGGTCAGGGCTAGATGGGATATTAAGAAGAAATTCTTTATGATGAGGGTGGTGAGGCCCTGGCACAGGGTGTCCAGAGAAGCTGTGGCTGCCCCTGGATCCCTGGCAGTGTCCAAGGCCAGGCTGGACGGGGCTTGAAGCAACCTGGGACAGTGGAAGGTGTCCCTGCCCATGGCAGGGGTGGAATGGGACGATTTTTATGGTCCCTTCCAACCCAAACCATTCCATGATTCTATAATTCTGTAGGTTAGCAAATCCTTAGAAGGCTGCAGGAAACACTCTGGGTGTGTGGCTGAGTGTGGGGTGTGGCAGGGAGTGTGGAGAGGGATGCAGTGAACACGGGCTGAACATCTCCAGGGAGGACGATCTGTAACTGCTGGGGACAGGGAGCAGTAAACACAGGCAAATTCACACTTTCCTTAAAGGCTGTGGTCAAGTGTTTGTGGGAGTAGTGGCTGATAACGACTGCCAGAAGACCTTGACTCGGCAGCTAACCTCCCACCCCCACAAAGGCTCCTCTTCTGGGAAGAACGGAGCTTGTTTGCATCCGGGCAGGAATTTTGCTTCTGCTCCTTCCAGTCTGGGGTTCAACTGCCCTTAACTCACTGCTGGCCCCAGCAAGTGTCTGGGGGGTGGATTTTGCAGTATAGTTTATAGACCAAATGGGTTTAAGACTGGTTTAGGGCAGGTGTGGCAACACTGGGGAGCCTCACCTGGGCGATGTGCTGTGCTAGGATGAGGAGCTGCAGGAGAGAGGAGCACTAGGAGGGGATAACTTCCTTCTGTTGTACTGGGAAGAAGTGCACCGAGGCACCAAGGGGCTGGGACAGGGCTTGTGCAGTGCTGGGTTTGGCAAGAGACCAGAGAAAAGGAGGTGATGGCTTTGGAGAGGGTGCAGAGAGGACCTGGGAGACACACCAAAGCCTGGAGCTGTACAGGGACATGCTTATTTTATTTTGCCGCAGCAAGCTGGCACGGTCTCAGATGTTTTGATGGCAAACCTGCTGTCCTGTGGGATGTCCAGCCTCGGTCCGTGTCACGTGTGATGGGACAGGCCATGGAGCCCTGATCCCCAGCTGGCACCGAGCTCTGCAGCCCCACTCTCCCTCTGGCCTCGTGGTGGGGCTTGGGTTGGGGTGGATGAAGAGGGGTCGGGATGGACAAAGAGGGGATGAAAAAACGTGTCAGGGAGCAGAAGGAGCTGGTAACTGTGGGTCTTTGCCTACAGAGGGGGCTCCTGCACTGCCCAAGGCCATGCGGGCTGGGAAGGCAGGAGAAGGGATGCAGCGGCTGCCAGCTGACCTTTCTCAAACAGTTCATGGGTTTCCAGAGCAGCCGAGGTGTCAGCGGTGTAGAGCAGTCACAGCTTCCCAGTCGCTGGAGGAGGAAGGCAGGGGGCACTCGAAAGGGGAGGAAAAGGCTCTGTCCTGGAAGGGTGGAAACCTCCCAGCCCATTAACTGTTTCTCCACGGAGAGCCATGGAAAGCAAACAAGGGGCTGCTTTTCTCCTGCACCAGCTCGCCCACTCCCATCCTTTCTGCCCTCCTCTCTTCTGCCCCTGCCTCCCTTTCCCTTCCTTTTGTGAAGGCAGGGCCTGGGATAGTGAGGATTTGGGTGGAGAATCAGCCCAAGCCCAGCAGCCCTGCCCAGAGCAGCGTGCTGGGAAGCAAATTCTGCCTCACCACCCGGAGCCCCAACATCCCCAGCGTTGTGTCTGTGTGCAGAGCCCTCTGCTTTGACGAACCCTCTGCAATCAGACTTAATTAGTAGGCAGGGACCCACAGAAAAGCCTGTCCCAGCCCTTTCTAAGCAGCGTGTGGCGGGGGGCTCTGTGCTGTCAGATCTGCCTGAAAGCACATTTGTCTCAAGCCGGGGAAGGGGCCGAGTTGTTCTGCGACAGCCTAAAACTGAGACACTTTCCCTCTCAGATGACAAAGCTCGGGAGTAAATTAGCAGGCAGAGTCTGTGAAAGGAAATGTTTCCTTAAACGTTTCCATAAAAGCTAATTGGCCTGTAAGAGCAGCATACCTGTGGGCCGCTGCCTCCCGGGGTTCAGGGCTTGGGGAATCTATTCCTGGCTCGACTAATAATTTTCAGTGTGACTTTGAGCAGGTCATTTCAGTTCTTTGTGCCTTGGTTTCCCTCTCTCTGAAATGAGGAGAATACTCCCTTCCAGAGCACTGATAAGGTTTAAGTACTAAAATTTTATTGTGCCGTTGAAGATCCTTGGCAAAGGGATATTATGCAGATAGAAGGTTAATGATGATGATAGGGAGAGAATAAAAGAAGAAATTGCTGGTTTATTTTTATTTTGTTCTTTAAATGATGTTTAATAGCCAGTTTTCGATTGAGGAATAAAACCCAGTCCCCTGTGACCACCAAATTATCTTGCAAATGCTGGTTTTTTGCCTGCTCTTAAAGCTTGCAGAGAGAATGAGGAGCCATACCCTTTCTCTCTGCTCGTAGGAGCAATCAGCAAGAGATTTCCTTTTCTCAATTAGGAAGCTTGTCTGGATTCCTGGATAATTGAGGGAGCTTCCCAAGAGTCCTCCACGCAGTGCCGTGGGTCTGTTAGGGGCTGATGGTCCCTGCTGGGACCAAGCATGGTGTGTGCTGGGGCAGCTCCTTGCCCATGGCCTGAGCGGCTGGAGGGACCTGCCCAAGGTTATTTAGGAGGTCAGGCAGGCCAGGCAAACAGGACTTTACCTCTGCCAGAGAGAATTAAAGGCTGAATTGGGCCATTACCCCCACAAATTCACCCCACACCTTTCCAGAATTTTTGGGCAAGCACATTCCACCACGGAGAGCCAAGGTGCCCATTGCAGAGCCCAGGAGTGTCTGCAGCTGAGGGCTGGGAGGGATCCCTGCAGGGTGGGTGCCCACCAGTCCCTCTCTGACCCCACAGCCCTGCCCACGGTGCCCTGCCTGGCAGCACCACTGGCCACCCCAGTTTGTCATCCTCACCACAGCCACCGTAGGCTGCAAATGTCAACCACAGCGGAACCCAGCGCAGTCTGCGGCCGGGCCTTTGCTTATTTATTCCTTTTTTCATTTGTTTCTTTCACAAACATCAGCTATGTCGAGAATGGCATGTTCGTCACCCCAGACTGTTATAAAACTTAAGGTCAAATTCGTGGTATAATTGTGGCTGGGGAAAAGGACAATACAGATGTGTTGGTCCCTGGTGGGTGAAGCGTGGGGACTGGAGGATGCTGTCTCCTGTTTTTCCACTGGGTGAGGGTTTCCTGTCCTGTCCAGCCATGGGGTGGAAGCTGCATCTGAAGATATGCTCATGGTTCCTGTGCTTGCTTTTTCCTGCTGAGTTCCATTCTGGAGAAATACTCAGTGAGATGTGGTTTGTTAGGGAAGGTTATAGCTGTTGTTTGGCCAACAGATCTACCTGGAAAAGAAAACGGGGAAAAAAGGACCAGGTTTTGAACACATAGTCCTCTGTTAATCAGCAGCTAATCCCAAGCACCATTCCCCTACCCCTGCTCATGCTCCAGTGGCTCCTTTGGGAGGTGTGAGACCCCTGCCCACTTTGCCTGTCTCCTCACACATGATCAGACCCCTCTGGCTGCCTACACAACCCAGTGCTGTCTCCCCATGGAGGCTCTCACTGTCAGAGCTCTGGTACCTGTTCACCATCTGCCCATGCCAGGAGCTGAGGAACTGGGAACCCAAGAGCTTGGGGCTTTGTACTGGCCCTTTTCTGGGGGAAGAATCCCATCCCAGAGCCTGTATTAGGATCATGGAATAGTTTGAGTTGTAAGGGACCTTCACAGACCATGTAGCCCAATTCCCCTGCAGTGAGCAGGGACATCTTCAGCTAGACCAGGCTGATCAGAGCTCCATCATTCAGCCCTAAAGAGTTGGTCCATCTCTTTTCCTCTTTGATATTGACCTTGTTAATATCCCTGAGTTTCTTCTCAACGCTTTGGATTTAATCACCTACACAACAGGCTCCTCAACAAGGATCCTCTCACAGTCCCCATCTCCTCACACGTTCTCTCAAAGCTTTCTCCCAAAGCTTCCATGTGTACACACAGCCAGTTTTCTCTTCATCCTTGTGCCCTTCTCCCTCCTTCCTCCACCTCTCTCTGGATTCTCCAGGCTGTGTGCAGGAGGGGTTCAGCTCAAGGTGCAGGGTCTGTGCTGGTGATGCCTTGAGAGGCCACCTAGAAACAGAGACTGGAGAGGAGTAAGGGAATAAAGGTGGATATTTATTTGAAAGGCCTTCAGAGGCACACCCTGGGCAGGCCAAAGGCTGCACCCAAGATGGACCCCGAGTCACGAGTTCTTCACACTTTTATAGCTTTGGTCCATTTGCATCTCAGCATAAATTCGCCAGTTAAAACTTTAGTTAATGATGTAATTTCTCCAAACTTATCCCCCCTTCTCAAGATGCTGGGTTACACATTTTGGGCCTAGGCCGGGCTGGGTGTCCTTGGAGAGCAGCCTGGAGAGGTTTGTTCTGTCTGTCTCAGCATGAGAGAGCAGCAGCTCCCAGGCTACAGGACACTGCAGAGTTACACACTGGGAATGCAGGATTGGAAAAATATAAAAGTTAAAACCTAAGGCATCACTGGGGAAAGGGGCCATGTTCCCCGTAACCCTCCCACCTCAATAAATACCATTGTGGTAAATTTGTTAAAGACATGCGTTGATTGTTTTGTTTTTGGTTTTGTTTTTTTTTTTTCCATCTGTGTCTGAACTGTGATGGTGACAATATTTCACAGAATATTTCAAGTTGGAAGGGACCCATAAGGATCACTGAGTCCAACTCCCTGAAGCAGGAGTTTTCTGCTTATATGTATGCATATAAAACCTCTCCCAACAAGACCCTGGTCCCTCTTGGGGCCTGCAGGATGAAACAATCAATACCATTGCCCAGAAAAAGGTCACGTTGCATTTTACACAGTAAAACTCCTCTTTGTAAAGAACAGGAGCTTGGTCTGGCTCTCTGGTTAAGAGCCAGGCTGCAGGTTGTTGCCACAGGAGCTGTTTGGGTGCTTGGTTTGTGTGATGGACGATAAGGAAAGGCTGAAGGGGGAAGATCCCACAAGGTGTGGGTTTGCCTTCCGCCCCCCTGCAGCCTTCCTGCCCTGCTCTGGGTCCTGGTGCTTATTCATATCAACGATAAACCCAGCCCTTTTTTGACCTTAAGTGATGTTTTAGGATTTCTTTTATTTGTGGACCTTGCCTTGGCCTTCTGTCACTATTTGTCTCTCCAAAAAAAGGATTCTGCTCTTTCAATTTCCGCGTCCAGTCTGGAGGGGGGGATATTGCCGATGGGGGTCAGTAAATAGCTCATCTGACTTCATAACACTTAGCATTTAGATAGTGCTTTCCACTGCCAGAGCCCTCTGCAAACTCCCAGTAATCCTCCCTGCACCCCTCCAGTTAGGTAAGTATAACTAATCCCAAACAAATAGCTTCAGTGTGGAACTAATGTAGAGAATGCATAAGAGTAATTTAAGGTTTAAAAGAAAACTAGTGGGTAGTCTCGCAGCAAAATTATAAAAAAAGGGCAGAGAGAAGGAAAAAATAAAAGCCCGAGTTATTGAATGTGAAAGTTAAATCAGACTGGAATATGTTGTTAATTTGCATTTCAAGTAGCCATGAGAGGCTGTAGATATTACAACTACTTAGTGTAGGCTGTTTGGAAGTATGAAATACATCAAAGCTTCCGTAATATGTAAAATAATAAAATGTAAAATGCCCTCAGGTTTAGCCTTTTTGTGCCTGTTGGATCTTATCGGGTTTTTCATATCATTTTTTTTTTTTTAGTCCTGCAAGCAGTACTGAATTCCATATTTTCTGTGTGTTTGTATCTAAAAAACTGTAGACTTCAGATTCCAGGAGGTGCTCAAGACCAGGCTGGGTGGGACTCTGAGCTTCCTGGTCTAGTGGAAGGTGTCCCTGCCCATGGCAGGGGCTTGGAACAAGATGATCTCTAAGGTCTCTTCCATTCCATGATTCTATTTACTTACCAGAATCCAAATTTCATCCTCCTGCTGCCTCTCATCTCTGATGACTGGGAACTGCAGAAGCTGTGCACACCCTCATTAATAATTTCATCAAAGTGTCTTGAAATTCGTGTTCCTTGCTTCACGTTTTTCCAGGTTCCATTGACCAGTTGCATTTGGCACCAACAGAACCGATCAATCCATGTTCCATTTGAGATAAATTTCTGAAAGGGTTCAAAATCAGACTTCCTTTGGAAACTGAGTACCTGATCTTGGCTCTCCATAGTGACCTGCCTCCTTGTGACTGCTGCCCTACATGCAGGAAATCACATCTGAAGGGCTTGTGAGGTATCAGAGAATCATGGAATGGTTTGGGTTGGAAGAGGCCTCAGAGATCGTCTTTTCCAAACCCAGCCATGTGCAGGGCTTCCAGTAGAGCAGGTTGCTCAGAGTCCCAGCTGCAATCAGAGGCTGAGATTTCCAGCCTGATGGCTTAGCAGGCCACTTCCCATCTGCTTTCCAGTGTCAGCCCTGGTGCTGGGCCAGACCCAGGGCTCCAGACCAAATCTCCTGTGAAAATGTGTTTGCTTGTACAGTTATTTGCCCACCCAGGAAATCTCCTGGCAGACTCAGGAACGCAGAGCCAGCAGTTTCCCTGTGTGTATTCTCTGAATGGCTCTTGTATGGACTTTAAAAGACCATCTCTATGTAAAGGCACCTTTTTGGATTTCTTGCCCCCAGACCCTGTGCTGTGGCAGATGTCACACGATCCATCAGGGCTTTGCAGAGCCATTTAGCTGCAGATGCTGTTGCAGGTGCAAAAACATCTGCTACTGCAGATGCAAACCCAAGGAGCTCTCAAGGAGATCCAGAAGATCATAAGGACTTTTTTGCAGCATGTTTTTTCTTCCAAGCATCACCCTTATCCGGGTCCCTGCCACAGTGAGCACTCACAGCACTGGTGTGTGCCAAAGCCACAGGAGGCCCTACTGAGGGCGGGGTTTAGATTAGATATTTGGAAAAATCCTTCTCTTTGAGGGTGGTGAGGCCCTGGCACAGGTTGCTCAGAGAAGCTGTGGCTGCCCCTGGATCCCTGGCAGTGCCCAAGGCCAGGCTGGACGGGGCTTGGAGCACCCTGGGATAGTGGAAGGTGTCCCAAGAAGGGGGTGGGAATGAGTGGAGCTTTAAGGTTCCTTCCAACCCAAACCATTCCATGATTCTTTGATATGATGCTGATCTGCGACCCTGGATAAACGCTGACAGGGTCCTGCAGGGCCGGACCAAGGTATGCTGAGGAAGTCCTGGCATGGCAGAGGGCACCAGCAGGGTGTGGTGGGGCTGGGAGTCACGACTGGGGCATCTCAGAAGTGGAGACTAAGGGTGAGACAAGCCAGGCTACGGTATGATCGCAGAATTGCAGTGGATGCTCTTCAGAGGCTTTTATCCCTTACACTCACCTAAATCAAACATCCACTGCCTCCTGCCCCAGGTATTTCCAAACAATTACATATTTACCCCAGACTTTTCTTGCCCTTCATACCCAGCCACATGTTTTGAAAGGAGAGTAATGAACCATGCCTGAAGAGGACCAAGCATGACCATTTATTGCAGAGATCAGGTTTGGGAGAGGCAGGAGAGAGCCCACCCCTCCCTCGTGCCCCCCACCCTCCCCTCTGCCCACTGTGCCCCTCTGCTGCGAACTTCTCAAGGAGAAAGAAAAATAAAGGTTTGGCAGGTCTATTCACACAGTGTAAAATTGAATTAGTGGAGGTATGTGAGGAACATGGCTCGATTTCCATGGGGATGAGGAGATTTTTATCACCACCCCCCAGGATTACCCTGTACAGCACAAAGCTGCTTTTGGCGCTGGCGGGGGGG
>VWZT01016189.1:953492-1026526 GCA_013397055.1 Pachycephala philippinensis
CCCCCCGTGAGCCCCCTTGGGGTAAAAGGGGGCTCAGGGTGATGTCTGAGTCAGGCTGGCCTTGCTGGGCTGGGGGCTTAGGGGAAGTGAAAGGGGAGAATGGAGCTCAGGGTAAGCTGGGATGAATGTCTGCAAAGGTGAAGGCTTGAGACCGGGTGAGCAAAAAAAGCTGTGAATCACCGGTTCTTTCCTGCCCCCTCTCCTTGGACAAGGTTCAGCACCTTTTGATGCTCTGTGGGGTTTGAGGAAGTCCTGAGCCATGGCCAGGGCAGGAGGGACTGTGACAGGGGCAGGCAATCGAGGAGATTGCATCCTAATCCCCAAAATAACAGAACTGCTTTCCCTATCCGCATCTGAGGCGCTCTACCTCCTCCTGCGTTGGAGAAAATGTCCTGGACCCAACCTGTAGAGGAGCCAGCCCAGCCCTGTTGCACGGGGTTTATCATCTGTCTGTTTATCATCTGTCTTGTCCAGCCCAGCACGTGCCCATCAAACCTCAGGGAAGGGCTGAGGCTTCCTCCTGAGCATGGGTGGCAGTGCCACAGGGCAGTCGTGACGGTGTGAGTCACAGGGGAACTGTGGGAAAGCAATCCCAGCTTTCTGGGCTGGTGGGCTCCACATTCACTGCCCTGGACAGCGAAGTGCAAAATGGAAAGGAAAAGGAGAGGGAAGAGCCCTGTGTGCACACCCGCCCCAGCGCAGGCACGCCAAGCCTGGGGCCAGCCAGCCGGGAGCGAGCGGCCTCCGTGCTTCCTCCCTCCCCACCCTGGAGGGACGTGGCTGGGTGGAGATCTGGCCAAAGCTCCTGTCCTCTCTCTCGCCAGCACAGCTCAACCGGGGCAACTGGTATCCAGCCCCGGCGTGGTTCCATCCCTGGCAGCAGGGAGAAGAGCTGTGCATCCCTGTAGGACAATGGGGACCAAGGAAAAGTCCTTGAGTGGGATGGGAGAGTGCATGGGATGGGGTGCTGTGGCTTTAGGGTGTGCAGGGCAGGGTTTGAAGCAGAGTCCCACTGTGCCAGGTGGGGAGTTGTGTCCTCACTCCATGGACAGCATGGGAAAAGGTGCAGGGCCAAGGGAAGGGGCTGCTCAGGGCACAAGGACACCCAGAAAGAGGCGAGACAAACCAGGAGAACAAACCGATCCAGGGGTGGGGAGCTGGGGTGTCCAGCATGGCTCCAGATGGAACAGGAAGGCAGGAGAAGCTGCCCAGCCCTTTGGTCCTCCCCACTCCATCAGCTGGATCTGCCACTCACAGTGTCTTTTTCCTACCTCAGAGCGATTTTTCCTCCACTTCCTGCAGAAGGGCAGCAGCTCAGTTCTCATGAGGAGCCCTGCCAGATCTGCTCATCAGGATCTGCCCTTCCCAGGCTGGGAAAATCAGGACCAAAATAACATGGGATGAGCAGATGTTCCCCCTGGGCTGCTGCCCACCCTCGGTGTCCGGGCTCCATCAGCACCATCCCATGCACTGCACACTGACAAGCCTCATCTGCATAATTCGGAAAAGGCTGTTTCCTTTAGGTGTGACCCTTTACCATCTTAAAACTTAAATATCTTAATTTCCAGAGGCTTGGGCACAACCTCTGTGGCTGGGACAGTTCCTGACTCAGCATGGCCCCTGTGGGCCTCATTCACACCTCTGTCATCCCCTGAAATCGCAGCTAAGGGCTCTGATGCTTTATTTTGCCAATGAGGAGCTGTTGATAACCCTACAATACTCCTGTGCAGAACCTGTGTGCAAGGATCAGGCAAACCCTGACATCCAAGCATTCTCCAAAATGGGTGGGAAGTCTGCGAGGGGCATTTGGGGAGCTGCTGCAGGACTTCACCCGTGGAGCTGCTTCAGCAAGATAGGGTTACGGTAAATCAGTCTGGCCGTGCACGTTGGGGCAAGGCAGAGCAGCATGTCACCCTGGTTTCTGTCACTGTGGCTGTGCCAGGAGCCGGGCCAGGAACAAAACCCATCCCTGCCTGTGGGTGCCACTGGCTGCTCCTACTCCCCACCCAGTGTAGCCATCTCTGTATCCCACAGCATCACGGGACCCCTTTCTGATGCCAACACACCAGCTCAGGTGGTGAAATGTTCAGTTCCCAGACTAGCAAAGGGTTAAAAGCAGCCCTGTTTGTGGGCACAGTGCTGCTGCCCAGGGGCTCCTGGGTGCTGAGCCAGCCAGGATGGGGAGCACGGGGCTGCCCAGCTGCAGTGCCAGCTCAAGCCCTTGGCATTTGCCACCATGCGCCTTCCCTTGTCCCCAGGCAGCAAAGCACACGGCCCTTTTGCTTGTTTGGTTTCGTCCTGTAACCAGTCTGTTTATTGTTCTGAAAAGGTTAAATTGGTCAGGGGAAAAAAAAAAAGGATAGATTTTTTTCTTCCCCTTTCTAATGAGAGTCTGGGGACCTTTTCCCTGCTGACGTCAGAGTCATATCCAATAGCCTTTGCAGTGAGGCCTGATTTGCAAAGGACACCCTGGGGAAAAGCAAAAATCTTGGTGAAACCTTTAAAAAGAAAAAGCACCCTTTGAGATGATTTTCTGCTTCTTTTATGTCCTGATTTCACCTTCTAATTACTAATTCCTTATTCCCTTTTTTTTTCCCCCCCAAGCTGAGGGAATGTGGGAGGGGAGGGCGTTTGCAGCCCCCCGTGCACGCACACGCTCCCCGTCTCTCGCTGCGCTTGGCTCTCCCCCCCAGCTGCCATGCAAGGAGAAGCCAAGCCCGAGCAGCTGGGCTGCTCCGTCCTGCCTTGGCCGGGAAGCCGAGGGGGCCCCGTCTGGGTCGCTGTGCACTCAGGCAGCCCCAGCCCTGCCATTCGCCGTGTGCTGCTTGCCTTGCCTTGCCCTGCCTTGCCTTGTCCTGCCTTGCCTTGCCTTGCCTTGCCCTGCCGTGCCTTGCCTTGCCTTGCCTTGCCCTGTCCTGGCATCCCGAGGGACACGTGGCACCATCGCTTCCTCCCTCCCTCCCTCTGTCCCAAGGCAGGTAGGCAGGAGCAGGCAGGGCTGAGGTGGAGTTCCAGCTCTGCCCGTGTTCCTGCCCATCCAGGCTTTCCAAGCAAGACTGGCATCTCTGGCACCGTCCCCAGACTGTGCCCTGCAGACCCCACAGCTGTGCCCTGTCCCTGCAGCAGCACCCACCAGTGAGGGTGGCAGTGGCAGGGACATCATCTTAGCTCACCCAGTGCCACTCTGGGTAAAGATTCCAGAACATCCCAGCTGGAGACTGATGTCCTTTGTGTGCAGTGAGGCTGTGGGAGATGCCCACACTGATGGGGGGTCAGGGGCAGCTCCTGGCCGGAGGTGGCATTTCTGAGATGCTGCTCTGGTCACCATAGCTCCCTCATAGCCACAGCCCACGGGTGGCTGTGGTCGTGGTCAGGAATTTGACTCAATGCTCTTAATTACACCCAGCACAACTGGTGACTTGTGATCCCACGTGCCCAGGATCCCCAGGGCTGAGGGGCTCCTTTGCACAGCTGAGTCATTCAGTACCCCTCGGGCAGAGGTTGTGGTTTGTGGAAGTGTTTTACCATGAAATGTTCAGCTGCCTCTTCCCCCCTGCCTGTGCTGCCCAGGGATGGAGGATCCCTGCAGTTGAGAGATGGCCTTGGAGTGCTTCTCTCCCCTCCTGCCTGACTGCAGGAGCTGGGATGTGCAGGCACACCCAAGCCTCACGGATGTGCTTCTTCTGTGGCTTTCAGGGTAACTTGTTTGCTGGGTTTGAGGATGTTCAGGGGAAGATGTGTCTCATCCTCCTTATATCCGACCTTGGTGAGGTTTGCTGGGCTCAGAGGTGCCTTGTTCACACAATGGAAGGTAACGCTGGCCACAGGGTGAGGATGTTTGGTTACTGTCCCATGTCCTGAGCAAGAAGTGTCTTGATGTGGGTGTGGAGGTCCCACCTGCCAGCAGCAATGAGTGCTTCCTCATAGGATGGGTCCCAACAAAAAACCTCAAACTCCAGTGATACAAACTCAGTAGAAGTTTAGTTCTGGGTCCAAACTTCATGGCTCTTCTCTTCCTGAGGAACCGAATCTTTTCCCAGTTGAATGCATCCAAACTTTGAGTGAGCTCAGCTCCTGGTCTGGCTCTTAAGCCAAGCTTTTCAGATTCACTCTCTCCTTTCTCCTCCTTTGTTCTGGACATATTTCAACACTAAGCAGGAGATCTGGGTCCAGTAGCCACACTTTTCTCATCCTCCCCAAACCTTTTCCTGTCTGGCAGCAGTGGAACCCCCTGGGTTTTGTGTGCTGAGCCTGGTATAACTCTTTTACAGAATAACAGAGTGGATCAGGTTGGAAGAGACCACATTGGATCATCTGGTCCCACCTCCCTGCTCACACAGGGCCTTCCCAGATCACATGGCACAGGATTGTGTCCAAATGGTTCTGGAATATCTCCAGTGAGGGAGACTCTGCAGCTTCAACCTTTGCTCTATTCTGGTGTGCAGGGTCTGGGCAATGGACAAATCTGGGTGCCCTCACAGGCACCAGAATACGGGACACTTGCACCTCACTGATGCAATTAGCAGGACTTGCTATGAACCTCCCTAATTAACATCTCATTGCTTCCTGAGCGCAGGCTGTGACCATGCACTCGACTGCCTCCAAACATCCTTGGTTGGACAAACCTGCTTGTTCCTCTGCTGAGTGTCCCCAGCGAGGAAATCCTGCTGGCAAAAAGTATCTTCTGGAAAAATAAGTGTCTGGGTGCCCTGCAGGACTGTCTGTGTATGGGGGCTCTGCATGTGGTGCTCTGGTGATATCCAGGACTCTTTGGACTGCAGATACATCTGCAAGAAAGCAGCTACCCATGGGAGTGGCAAGAGGCTTCAGAAGACACAGAGGACAGCTCAGCATCTCACGTGTCTGTTTTAAGGCAAGATTTATGTCATTGTGTTTGTGTCAGAGCATCACTCTTTGGGGTGAATGAAACAGGTGGGGAGCAGCATCTGCCTCCAAGAAAAACACCCTGGCTGCTGTGGTTGAACAGGAGGCTGGAGGGGATGAGTGTGGTGGTGTGACACAGGTGGTGAGGAAGTCCTGGTGATGGCTCATCCAGCCCCGCTGTCCTCTAACTGCGCTCCTTGCTGCAAACCTGCTGCCCAGCCAAGGTTGTCTTGAACAGCCACAATGCATTGGGAGGGTTGGGAGCACCCTCTGTCTGCCCCTCCTCCTCGTTTTCCCTTGTCTCTCTTGTTTTCTTCCTCCCCCCGCTGCCCCACCATCACTTTCTGCTGCTACTTCTCACTTTGTTACCTTCAGCAAACGCCGCTGCGTCCTGCCCGAGCCAGCGCAAAAGCAGCTCCGGCCCTGTGGCCAAGTGCAGGCTTAGAGGCAGAGCACAGACACAGCTCCATTAAGCCAGGCTGAGCCTTACGGGAATCGTTCCTGGCCAGGGCTTGAAAAACAAATATAGCACGTTGGTTTGCTTTGGCTGCGCCAGGAGGGTCACGCAGGGACGCAGGTTTTCTGTTCGGATGGGAGGCAAGGTCCAAAGAGCAGCGTAATAGGCTGGAGAGCCGTGGAAATGGTATGTCATTATTTACATGTCAGGGACGGAGCCAGCAGCAGAGGCTGAGGATGTGCTTGAAGGGACGGGCCGGGTTTGTGCTCGTGCTCATCACGTGCGGGGAATCGTGGAGGCTGGAGGGCTCTCAGCCACGTGCTCAGCCTGAGCAGGTCCTGCAGGGCAGGGCTGGGTGACAGCTGCACCCTGTCCTACGAAGGGAAGGCAGTGTCCCATTGTCCTGTGAAGGGAAGACAGTGTCCCATCGTCCCACGAAGGGAAGGCAGTGTCCCATCGTCCTGAGAAGGGAAGGCAGTGTCCCACTGTCCTGCCAAGGGAAGGCAGTGTCCCACTGTCCTGAGAAGGGAAGGCAGTGTCCCACTGTCCTGTGAAGGGAAGGCAGTGTCCCATCGTCCTGAGAAGGGAAGGCAGTGTCCCATTGTCCTGTGAAGGGACAGCAGTGTCCCATCGTCCTGCAAAGGGAAGGCAGTGTCCCACTGTCCTGTGAAGGGACAGCAGTGTCCCATCGTCCTGCCAAGGGACGGCAGTGTCCCACTGTCCTGAGAAGGGAAGGCAGTGTCCCACTGTCCTGTGAAGGGAAGGCAGTGTCCCATCGTCCTGAGAAGGGAAGGCAGTGTCCCATTGTCCTGTGAAGGGACAGCAGTGTCCCATCGTCCTGCAAAGGGAAGGCAGTGTCCCACTGTCCTGTGAAGGGACAGCAGTGTCCCATCGTCCTGCCAAGGGACGGCAGTGTCCCACTGTCCTGAGAAGGGAAGGCAGTGTCCCACTGTCCTGTGAAGGGAAGGCAGTGTCCCATCGTCCTGAGAAGGGAAGGCAGTGTCCCATTGTCCTGTGAAGGGACAGCAGTGTCCCATCGTCCTGCAAAGGGAAGGCAGTGTCCCACTGTCCTGTGAAGGGACAGCAGTGTCCCATCGTCCTGCCAAGGGACGGCAGTGTCCCACTGTCCTGAGAAGGGAAGGCAGTGTCCCACTGTCCTGTGAAGGGAAGGCAGTGTCCCATCGTCCTGCGAAGGGAAGGCAGTGTCCCACTGTCCTGCCAAGGGAAGGCAGTGTCCCATCGTCCTGCCAAGGGAAGGCAGTGTCCCATCGTCCCACAAAGGGAAGGCAGTGTCCCATCGTCCTGAGAAGGGAAGGCAGTGTCCCATCGTCCCACAAAGGGAAGGCAGTGTCCCATCGTCCTGAGAAGGGAAGGCAGTGTCCCATCGTCCCACAAAGGGAAGACAGTGTCCCATCCATGGGCGCTCGGTCTGCGCCTCTACGCCCACCCAGGTGTCCAAAGTGCGACAGCTCCGCTCCAGCTCAAAGCACCTGAAGGTTTCCTGGGTTTTAGCAGAGATTTCTCCACCATGAACGTGCCCCAGGTGCTTCTCCTTGCCTTGGGTCCAGCCAGGGCAGATGTGGAGGTCCTGGCAGAGATGGTTCAGGCCTGGAGGCTTTCCTTGAGCACGGGATTTACTCTGCCCCTGGCCACACAACCTGGGCAATGCGACTTTTCTCCCAGTTTTGCTACATCTCAACTGTTTAAATTGCCGGTTCTTTGGGGTAGGAATTATTCATCCATCAAGCATCCAGCATGTGTTGGTTATTATTTGGATATGTTATTATGAGTCAAATAGGCAGCAATAATTTATGCTGGAGCTGGAGCTGACCTTTGTACACCAGGGAAACCAACCTGAGGAGGGAAAACAGTGACGACATCCACTGTGTTTACTGACATTTTGGCTTTTTACTGGCATGTTTTCAAGCACCAAAAAAAGCCAGTAAGTGAATTCACTATAAGTACACTTAGATGTAGTGTATAAACATGATGTATAAGCATGGGGTTTGGTTCTATATCTTTTTGGTGTGTGTGAATATATATTTATATACACATAAAAATGCAGGCGTCAGGTTTGCAATATTAATATCTAAATGATTTTCTGTTTGCATGTTTTCTATTTATGACCAAAACATGACTTCTTTTTCCTTCATAACTCTGCATTTAAATGAAAAACAAAAAAGCCATAAATCCAGATTATATATAAAACATTCTCATATCATCTTAGAGAAGACTAAGAGGAAAAAAAAAAAAGCCTTAAAGTTATTTACCATTTTTATTGCCATGTTTGGGGTGAGGGGAGGAGGAATATGGACTAGTACCAAGTCCAGCCTCTGATTTTCTTTCTTTTCTTTACACCTCCTGTGGGTAATTTTGGAGGTGGTTGCTGGCCCCGTGCAGGAGGTGGGCATGGACGTGCCTGTGGGCATGCACACACGCACAGCCCATCTCTCTGCTCCCTTCCATGCTCACATCCAACCCAGCCCATGTTCAGCTGTTCACTCATCACCTTATAAATAGCTTTTCCTCTGCTCACTCGGCCAAGTGCATAATGCACTGAGTGATACCCAGAGCTCCCTGGATTCTGCTTGCAGGTTTGCTGAGCCTTTTGAGGGGGTTTAAGCGGTTGCTTTGCCGCTTGGATCCTAATTCATCCTTTGGTTTGTTCTTTTGAGATCAGGAGCTGTCCAGGACAGGGATCGTGTCTACCTGCCCAGCACAACCAGGTATTAATTAAACCTGGAGAGGGCCTGGATGTTGAGTGTGGAAAGAGGTGTGAATGGATATATACATGGGTATATATGCACAACGTGCGTGTGTTTAATTATGACCTAAAGGAACAGTTCCCCTTCTTGCCTTCTAAAATAACTTGAAATATTCCATTAAATAAAATCTGCCCTTTACAGCCCCTACCTCCCATCCTTGCCCACTCATAAAACCCACTTAGGGCTAATTTAGAGGTTTTGTTGTGTGAAAGTGAAAAGTTTTTTCTCTTCCTGACCTTTTAAAAACTTAGTATTTTTAACCATTGGTGATTGTGTTTAAAAAAGTCTTTTTGAAAGCTTGAATAGCATTGTTCCGTTCCAAAACTGTCATAATGGGGCAATTTCAATGCTACCAGACGCATTGCCTCACTTTGTTTCCCCCAGCCCAGAATTTCTTTGACCTGTATGTGTGTTTCTAAACCTGTTACTTCTAATAGAAGGACTTGTTTTCTGTACAGCTGGTTTTGACCTCAGATTCCTGACTACTCCTGGTCATAACTGCTGCCTGGTCTCTTGGGAGATCCTGGAGTTCCTTGGGATGACACTGGAGGTGGGACATCAATTTTGGGATTATTTGAGTTCCCCACTGAAGCTGCAGAGCAGGGGAGGCTCTCGGGCTTGTCCCTGCCCGGGTCCCACCACCCACCAGCCCAGGCACTGAGAGCTGCCCTGAGCTGAGCTGTGCCAGCTCGAGGCAGAGGTGACTCAGACACCACTGAGAACTGGTGGCCCCCCAGACGTAAACTGGGAGCCCCCACATTGATGCCTTATGTTTTAACTTTTATATTTTTCTAGTTCTGTATTCCCAGTGTGTAACTCTGCAGTGTCCTGTAGCCTGTGAGCTGCTGCTCTCTCATGCTGAGACAGACAGAACAAACCTCTCCAGGCTGCTCTCCAAGGACACCCAGCCCGTCCTAGGCCCAAAATGTGTAACCCAGCATCTTGAGAAGGGGGGCAAGCTGAGGGGAAATTCCATCATTAGCTAAAGTTTAATTGGTGAAATTGGGTTGAGATGCAAATGGACCAAAGCTATAAAAGTGTGAAGAACTTGTGACTCGGGGTCCATCTTGGGTGCAGCCTTTGGCCTGCCCAGGGTGTGCCTCTGAAGGCCTTTCAAATAAATATCCACCTTTATTCCCTTCCTCCTGTCCAGTCTCTGTTTCTAGGTTGGCCTCTTTAGGCATCACACTGTGCCAGGCACGAGCCCTGGTGTGCAGGTCCATGCCTGGAGCCTTGGTTTGGTGTCATGGGTTGTAACCCCCTCCCCGGCGCTAGCCAAGAACATGTCCTGCTCCTCCTGTGCCACAGCTCCCTGTTGGCTTCCCTCACCCGAGGGTTTCCATGTTTGCTCCTGTGATCTCTCCAGACAAAAGGGCTGGGGTTTCTCCAAGCCTGAGGTGGTTTTGTGTTCTTTTGCTGTTATTTTTTTTGTTGTTTTGCATCCTCTTTACAAGGTGAGCTGCTCCAGCTGACGGGCCATGCCTTCAGACTTCTCCTTCCCCTGCCCATTCCTCATGTGGACACCCTGACACCCTCCCTGGGTATCTGTGAGTCCCAGGAGCCCCTCTTGGCTGCCCCCAGCCCCGTGCTGTGAACGTGCTCGGAAATAGCTCCAGCAGCACCTTTCTTAAATCATGTGCGTTACATCCAGCCTGGATGTTCGCTGGGAGGCCACTGGAATGGCTGGAAGGGATTTACCAGGTCCAAATTCACTTGACAGAAAAACAAAATTCCAGCGTAATTTTAACCAGCTGTGGTGGGAGAGTGAAAGAGAGAGAGAGGGAAGGGGAAGGAGAGCTGGGAGTGGGGGGAGAGCGGGAAGGGAGGTGGGAGAAGGGTGGTTGGTGCTGAGGGGAGGCTGCTCTGGAGGAGCCCTGGGAGGTCACTGGTGTGGCGTGGGGACTCCGTGTCTGCCTTCCCCATGGTGGCCGTGGCCTCTTTGCTGCCACAGGGGGTGGCTTTGGCCAGCTGAGCCATCACAGACGTTTTCTTGGATGGGTGATGGGTGATGGGCTTCCCCCTCTGGACAGAGCAGATCCACACCATGCTCGTGTCATCTTCAATACCACAGTGGACAGTGTGCATATGGTGTTAAAAAGATTGTCTAAAAATTCAGCTGATGTTAAAAAAAAAAAAAAAAGCTAAAAGAGAAAAGAGAACTCCATGAGTTCAATATTTAGCTTTATTTTTACATTCTTTGGTAGTACAGGATGAGGATGGCGTGTCCCTCAAATACATATGGCAAACAAATACATTTAGTTTCAGTATGATTTCAATTTTAAATTTAATTTAAATTACATAAAAATATATTTTACAGTGTAATAGCGTATTTTATACATGTAAATGTTGTGTGTCTTTTGTAGGTGTAATTGGAACAATGCAAATTTAAATTAAATATGAGCTACTTCTCAGTCTAGCTTTGTGAGAATACATGTTCATGATTTCAAAAGTTAGGGAACTTACAAAGAGAGATTCTTTTCAATAACCTGAAATGTTTATAGACATTTTTATTACATTTTATTATGTTTCCCATCCCGTTTCCATTTTAGACTGCATGTACCAGGCAAGTCAAACATCTGATGGATCTGGGGACTCCTGTTTGAACCCTATTGCTGCGTAATAATTTTTCCAGATCCATAAAACATAAGCACAGCCTCAGCCTCTTCAGCAAGCTGCTGCTGAAAAGCTCATTGGAACCAGGAAGATCTCAGGCATGCACAAAGCTGTGCCCGTGTTGAGAATTTGCAGGATGAGGGCAATGTGTTATGATGCATAAATGTTGGTAAAAATGAGTTCTTGTAGGACATAAATTAAGGAGAATGTTCACACCATTTACAAGGAAAAGCTGTGCTGTTCATGCTGGTAAAAGTACCCAGCTGAACGCTGTCCTGTGGGGAGGGACATCCTGCTCAATTGAGGTGAAATTCATTGGAGATAAATGAGCTGAGCATCCCGAGCTCCCCGCTGGTAATTTCCATGGAAGTAGAACAAGCATTCTTCTTTTGTTTTGTTTTACTTTTTAAAGAGGAGCAGCACAGCACCGTGTCACCATGCTTGGCTTGGTGAGGGCTCCTGTGGGCAGTGAATTTGATGGAGGCAAGAAATGGGGTGTGAAGGGCTGGGCTGGGCTGGAGCAGGAAAAAAGAAGGTTGGAGAAATCTGCTTGATGTGTGCTGCACAGGAGGCTGTTGCTGGGGCAGGTGTCCAGGATGCCCTGCAGCACGTCCAGGTGGCCGAGAGTCCTTGTTCCTCCTGTGTTCTCCTGCTTCCGCAGTGCTGCTGGGGAGGTGTGCTTTGAGGCAGGTCCATGTACCCGTCTCTAAGTGTGGCAGTTGTGTCTAGAACCTTCTGAAAACCCCAGCTTGTCCCACGGACGGTGTCCCCATAGAGCCCTGGACTGTGTGCCTGCCCCTCTTTCTCTCTCTCTCCTCTTTCCTGTGCCTCACATGGTTCCTGTCAGACCAAATGGCCCAATCAGGCTTCCTACAATCATTTTTTACCCCAATATACATTACTGACTTTGTTTCTGTCTGCTTCTTCATGGCTGGGGAAGACATGAGAGGACTTGGGGAAATCAGCTTTGTTGTGCACGGGACTGTTTTACCTACAGCAACCTCTGTTCAGCTCAGTCCTGTTCAGTACCCAACAGGTCAGGAGCAGGGAGACTGAAACATGGCAGCAAATGAGTTGGGATGCGAATTTCCCATGGATTTCTGAGGTGCCCCTTTCCTCCAGCTGTTCTGGGGATGTTGACATCACCGTTCCTGGAGATGCTGCTGTCTTAAGTATGATTTAATGTGAAAAAACTGAGCTTAGATGTAATACGTCTAAAAGGATCTGCCTTCCCCTGGGAGCACGGAGGTGTTGACTCTCTCTGATCTGAGTCCTGGGCTCTCACCCATGGATAATTACGTTCTTCCATGCGTGATCCTGAAGGCCAAGTTCTGCTGGAGCAGGAGGACGTGCAGGTGGGCAGTGCTCAGCTCCTCACCTCGGGCTTTGTACAGCTGCTGCTGCAGCCACTCTGATTTTCTGTCTAGGGAGGGTCAGAGGAGGAAAAGAAAACCTTGCTGTAACTGTCCCTCTTTTCCCCATTCGGTAGCAGCAGTGAAATTCATGATCCATGGTGCTGAGCTACCCTTGATGGCTTCTCACAGGAGCACTCAGGACTTTGGCTCAGCCCAAGGGGTGACACAAAGGAAAACACTTTGTGCCTCAGCCCACAGTGATCACTGGACATGGAGCTGAGCTGCTGTGGTGACCACCTCCCTCGAGATGCTTAAATCAGTTAGGCAGGGACACATCATCTCTGGTCTCTCAACTTTTTCCCAGTTGCCCTCCCCCATCCCATCTCGCTGCATGTTCTGTGCGGATACCTACCACTCCCAGCCGGTAATGACTTCCACATGGGGCTGGACCTTGTGGACAAATCCCCTGTAACAATAGGAAATGTTCCTTGGTCTCTCATTGTGTCTGTCTTTGGGAAGGAGGAGAAGGCGTTGACGACAAGCCGAAGAGCTCTAATATTCCTCCCGGACAGCTGATTAATTCCATCCTCTGCATCCGCTCTGGACCATCCCGCCCCGCCCCGCGCCTTCTGCTTTTTATTGTTCTCTCCACCTGGCTCCCTCTGGCAAGGAAGCCGATGGGAGTTTGTGCCACGTGGAGCTCCAAATGGAAAACCCGAGCTGCAGGAGCCTCCGCTCCCCCCACAGACCAGGCCCAGTGGCTCTTGCTGGAGGAGGAGAGGCTGCACCTTCCTCACAGCCAAGCCGGAGCGCTGGAACGGAGACGCAGCATTCCTCCCCGGCACGTCTGCTCCTGCCTGGGAGAGATGAGACCCTGCCTTTTCCCACTCCTTCCTCCACCATCAGGGCAGCTCCTCTCTCTGCAGATAGCTACAGACTCCCTCTCACTCTCAGACCTTCTTCCTACACGTATGGGCACTTTCCTCCTTTGGAATGTCCAGGATCCTGCCAGGATATGCCCATCCTTGCTGGCTGTAGAGCCCCCTGTGCTCATTCCTTCCCCTGCTGATATCATTTGTTCACTCAGAGGTGACATGGCCAGTGCTGTGGTGGCTCACACGTGCACAGGGGTTTGCACACTCCCTTGCCACAGTTGGGTTTCACCTCCAGTCCTTGCCATTCCCTCGCTCCAGCCTCACTGCTCAGCTGTGATCCATGGAAGAGGGGGGAAAAAAGAGAGACAAGGGCATTTTGATTATGCAGCTGATTTATTAGAATCATTTAAAACACAAAGCCATCTGTGTGCCTCTTCCCCATCCAAGATTTATAAAAGACGAAACCATCCATCTGACCCCCAGCTCTCCCTCCCTTCCTCTTCCCCCGCCTCATCCTCGCCTTCCATTCTCCTTTGTGGCTCTCTTGCCAAAACACTTGCCCATACTTAATTCTCCTCCCAGAGAGACAATGCTTTGCATTCTTGCGTTGGAAGCCAAAAGAAAAGACAATTCTATTCTGTCTCTGCTCTACTGAGTTACTTTCCCAAGAGTCTGTGTTTAAAAAAAAAAAAAAAAAGATAAAGGAAAAGACAAGTTGGTGCTGAAAAGTGCTGGAACATCATTGCGTGGGGGTAACTTTTTCATTCACTCCACATATCAAACAGCCACTGGCAGGCCGTCCCCAGGCAGAGCACATGGGACTGCAGCCTCTTCCAAAGGGCTCACCTTTAGGGCGGAAAGACACTTTTGGACTCTGTCTCCCATCCTTCCTTTGCTCCCCTTTGAGGGCCTTGGCTCAAGCCCCAGTTTTTGAGGGTTGAGGTGTGCTGACAGATTCTCCAAGTCGGAGGAGCCAGTGGCTGAAATCCAGAGCAGGAGGAGAGCTGAGGTCCGAGTTTCATGGACTCGCCTTGTGACAAGCAGGGAGGCTCAGCCCTCCTCTTCCTCACCGCTCTGCTTGATGTCAGTGCAGCCTCCCTGGGGCACTGACATCAGAGGAGCTGTGCTGAGACCCCTCTTGTCCAGGCCCCACCGTGACCAAGTCTTTTCACCTCTCCGTGCCTCCGTGTGTTCCAGATCTGAGATGCTTTAGGCATTTCTGTGGTCACCAGGAAAGCTCAACCAGCGTCATCCACTGGCAGCTGAGGACTTTTATGTCATCCTTCTCACAAGGTTGGAAGGTTGGGAGCAGATCTAGAGCTCTGGAGCTCCTGGAGCTAAAGGGAGTATTAGCATGCAGTTGAAGGAAGTTTGAAATTACCTAATGCCTGTTCAGCCTTTTCTTATTTACACATCAGGGAAGCATTTTCCTCAGTTTCAGCAAATTAATTTGCAGCCAAAGTCCAGCATTCAAAATCACAGTGATGGTGGGAAAAGGTCACGGATGATGGTGATCGCAATTCTGAATAGCACTGTTTTGACTTTGACTTTATTTGTGTGCACTTGGGTACAAACAAAACCTTTCTGGGGTTTGTAACTATTCTTTTGAACTTCATCTTTCCATATAAATCTCATTTTTATGTTGTTAGTGATTCCCATATGAGATCTGACATTTGTTATTTGATACTGGCAGAGGAGAATGAAACCTATTAGTGGAGGCTCATGGGTTCAACAGGATCCTAGGGAATAAGAGCAGGGCTTGTGAAAAGACCTGAGGATTTAGTGTCACTGTCATCTGCTCGAGCTTTTGAATCTCTTTCCTGACCCCTTTCTATCCACAGAATTGTCTGTCTTCAGTTTTCCTGGTTCCAGGTGTATGTTCATTGAAGCTGATGACTTACCCACTTTGTTGGACACTAAATCACCCAAGTGCTGAGTGTCCTCCAGGACCTCTTCACAATTCCCTTATGCCTGCTTAGAAAAAATAGGCATAACTTCATGCATTTCTTTTGGAAAGAAGCAAAAAAGGAGTTTTACTAAGAGCACAAAACTACCATGGTTTGTGTGGCACTTCTTTGCACCGAGGTCCCTCTCAGTCCTCTTCAGAAAAGACGTCTTGTAGAGGAAGGACATTACTCAGCTGGCCTGCAATCTATCAGAAATGCTAGGAAAGAGCTGGAAGTGATGGTTTCCCAGGCCTGGAGCCAAATAACCCTGCTTAGACCAGCCGTGATGAGGGTCCAGCCAGCAGCTTTCCCAGAGCATCCAGATCTACACTGAAATACCTTGGACATGAGGAGGCCTTACAGGTGATCCTCCCATTTATAGATCCCAAAATGAGTGAGGGCATGAATCTTATTCTCGGATCAGAGTGCAAAGGTCCCTGATTGCTCCATGAGTGCAGACTGAAGAACGGAAATTTCCAGGCCATATTCCCAACATTCTCAGCTTGTCCCGTTTGATATCTCTTGAACACGCCGTTCATCTCTGTGTCCGCTCCAGCGCTGCTGCCTCATGGATTAAACAGCTGCCACGTCCCACCCTCAAGGCAGCTGTGTCTCGGGGCTGCCTCAGGACCACAGGGCTCTGTGCCCTGATGCTGGTGCTGCTGATCCAGAGGGATGCTTCCCTGCCATGGGCACAGGTCTGGCTGGAGGGACAGGACAGGACCATGCCAGGCCGTCCCCCGGTTGTCGTTCACACTTTACAGTCTGGTACAGAGATGCCTTTTCTCCTCATTTTTTTCCTTCCCTTTTTTTTCTTTATTTTTCTCCTTTTTTTTCCTTTTTTTTTTTTTTCCTTTCCATTGGTTGTTTGGATTAAGGGGCCTTAAAGGGGCCAGACATTTTTTGTGTTCTCTCATACCCTATAAATAACCGGCACCTCTCCAGTGCTCCAACTCCACCCTTCAGTTGCAGATTCCACTGTCTAGCTGCCACTGCTCCGCATGGCCTTTCACACTCTTCCTTTCTGTTTAATATGGAAATATTAGTAAAAAAAAACAAAACCTTGTTGTCACCAATTCTCCAAGAGGAGGAGGGGGGAAAGGGAGAGAGAGGTGGGAGCTGGGAGGAAAGGACACAACCAGCCAAAAAGAGTATCCGAAGGAATGTTCTCCTCCCTCCCAGGTTTACAGCAATGCCTTTCCATCCAGAGTCATCTGTTTTGTTTTCCTTCTCCCTCAGCCTCAGAGTGCTGCTGCATTATCATGTAATGTTGCTTAATGGGACCGAAGGCTTCCGAGTCGCCTCACGGACCGCAAGCATAGCCCAAATTCCAGGCCAGCAATGTCCTGATGCCTGCGGTGTCTCATGAAAGCAGAGGACTTGCAGCCCTCTGTCTGCCCCATGAATGGTTGGTTGGGGTTTTGTTTTTTCCTTTTCTCCTTTTTTTTCTCCCCAAGGGCATGCCGCCACCCTGTCCGGGCAGGGATTTTGTAACCGCCGGCATATCTGGGAGGTATGTGTGGAATCTTCCAAGTGCTTGGTCAGTCCTCTGTGGTTTCCTTTGAGCAACTGCCCACCCTGCCAGCTCCCACCACCCCTTCCCAAGCCCCCTGACATGCAACCAGTTGCGCCATTCGTGCCAGAGTTTCACATGACAGTTGTCTCCTCAGGATTTCTCTCTGTTCCTTCCTCCTGGCATGTTTCCTGATGCTGGTGAAGGATCAGAGAGTAGGAGCCCTGAAGACTGAAGCTGTCTTGAGGACCACAGAGCAGACACAAGTAAAAAACAAGCTCTTACTTACCAAGTGTCCCAATTTAGGGAGTGAGGTGTAAGCCCCACTCGGTTCCAGGTGGCATCAAGAATTTGAGTCAGGGAAGTGGGATACTCCAGCAGATGAATTTCTGACTTCTTACTCTGAGGTGTTGTTCCATCAGTATTTCATCTCTTGTGTTTTTGTTTTTTTTTTTCTGAGCAGCCATCTCTGGGACAGGGAATTCTTGTGATTCCCATTTAGGGAAGGGAGAGTTGAAGCACACAGCCCTGGAGAGAAGAGTTGGCTTGAGCATTGCTCTTTGCCTGGGCTTTCCAGCCCAGCTGGTGCCCAGGGGCCAGGGTGGTGGGCTCTGAGTCTGTGGGTGCCAGCTCTCATGGAGCAATGCCCACGTGGATCTGCAGGTGTGCTGCAGGGTTGTGCTGGCTGTGATTTTGATCGGGGTACTTGAGACTAAGTGGGTGGCACATGGGCCTGTGGGATGGCACCTCATGGCCCTCCACCCCCCTGCCACAGGCAGGGACACCTTCCACTAGGCCAGGTGGTTCCAAGCCCTGTCCAGCCTGGCTTTGGACACTTCCAGGGATCCAGGGGCAGCCACAGCTTCCCTGGGCGCCCTGTGCCAGGGCCTCACCCTCACAGGAAGGAATTTCTTCCCAATATCCATCCCAATTCCCCATCTAACCCTGCCCTCTGGCAGTTTGAAGCCATTCCCTATGTCCTGTCACTCCAGGCCCTTGTCACAAGTCCCACTCCAGCTCTCTTGGAGCCTCTTCAGACTCTGAAAGATCACATCCAGGTACAAATGCCAAGTCCATGCTTTGAACCTCGTGGCTTCATAACAAAAGATGTAAGTTGGTTTTTCACCTTTTTTTTTTTTTTTTGACATGAAGAAAACAATATTTTCTCCCAGCTGCCTTGCTGGAATTGGCTGGACTTCTTTTAATCTAAAACTTTCCCAAAAAATTCAGCCAGAGGCAGATACCCAGTGTGGAAAATTTCAACCCAAACAGTTGCAGTTTGGCAGTGTAGTGGGAGCTGAGCACAGGGAAAGTGCTCGAGCAGTGGGCTGAGGCCACTCTACCTGCACTGCTCATGGGGTGTCCTCATGGGGACCCCCTTCCCAGACAGCTGAGCATGGATCTGGCCTCATGCAGAGGTGCAGTAAGGGATGGAAACATCTCTATGGGGTTGTGGGAGGCTGACCATAAAGCAGGGATTTCATGGTGCGATCCTGCTGGGTCCCCTTCACAGAGATGCTGCAGTGGGATGAGCCAGGTGGGCTGGGTCACACCTGGCTGCCGTCGGGGCAGCATGGGGGACTGGAATGAGGAGAGGAACTCCCTCTGCTCCTGGTCCTTCTAACAAACTGAGGTTGGCACCATGTGGTGGCTGGTGACATTAACCCATCAGAGCTCACGTCCCACACGTCTGCTCACATCCCAGAGGCACCCAAACGTGTCTGCTGTGCTGGGGAGAGGTTTCCAGCATGGGCACCAGCCCACCCAGAAGGGAGCAGTGGTTTTATGCTCCTCCATGGCATCAGCATCAAACAGAGCCATGATTTTGGCCTGGTACTCGAGCAGGATGGGCACTGCTGAGTGCCAAGGGGTCCAGCTTCCGTGAAAGATCCTTCCCAAAACCCTGCAAGCCCCAAGATTCCTGTCACTCCATTCTTGCTCTTGGGTTCAGAAAGGGGTGTGTGAACCTAGGGTTGAGGTTCTGTTGTGTTTTTAATGAAGCCTGCAACCTTTTAGAGAGAGTGGCTGATCATGTTGAGAGCCTGTTTGGGTTTCTCAGTGGGGCATTGGGCATTTATTTTCCCCAGGTCATGGCAGGAAGAGGGGATCTGCTCTCCTCTGCCTTCTCTCTCAATGCCCCTGTGTCAAAACACCCCACCCTAAGCTGTGTTCAGCTTTTCTCTTCCCTGCCCACCACATCTGTGTGCAGATGCACACTGTCCCCGTCATCTGCCTGCGAGCCCCCAGCTGTCCTGTCACCCATCCCTGCCAGCTGCACAGGGACAGCCACGTGCACAGGATGATGTGGCACCACCAGACAACCTGAGTGATGACTTTTGTTAGTTAATCTGGCCTTCCTCCCCTCCTTCTCTTCTATTTCCATCCCCGAAGCATGGCAGAAAGTCACTGTCAGATGGTTTGTATAGGCAGGGTGGCATCAGCTCCTTATTTTGGGGATAGTGCTCTCCAGCCGTTTTTTTAGGGCCTGTTTTCATTAAAAGTAGCTTTTGAAAATGGTTAAGTAATAATTTGCTAAATCAGGCCCTGAGCTGCTCAGTTTAACAAATTATTATTTATTTTTTATGAAGAATACATGCAAAGGGAATGGAAAATGGCCAGGTTGGAGCAGGCTGGGTGTTAATTCCAGTTCAGTGTCACCACCATCTTCGTGGTCATGGTTTAGTCATGTCCTCCTTTGCATATTAATTAAGCTGATGGGTCAATAAGTGTTAGAAGTACAGACTTGGATACTGTTTGTTTTTTTGCTTCTGCAGCGTTGCTTTTGCAACATTTGTTTAGTTTTCATTCAATGCATAAAATATGGAGGGAACAAAAAGCTCATGCACATTGTATCGTGTAATTCGACGAGTAACCAGATGTTAATTAATATATGAATATCGTTTTTATTTCTAATCGTCTGGCTGTGGTTTGAGCAAACCTATGTCCCCCAGCTGTTGCTACACGAGACACAGCCAGAGCAAAAACAGAGCTCGAGTTCAGCTGCTCTGTTCCCGGAGCACAGAGCATTACCCCAGCTGAAAGAGGAGATGCTTCGGGGATGTGCTGTCCCCAGACGTGACACAGCAGTGTGACATTCTCCTGCTATCCAGTGGAGGGCAACAGGGGACACGCTCCCAGCTGTCTCCTCCAGCCACTTTGGGCACCCAGTGGTGCCCTGGACTTTCCTCCTGGACACCTCAGTCCAGTGGGATTTCAGCTCCTGAGCAGTGCTGGTTTAAACACCAGCTGTGTTGATGCCTAAAGAGGCCAACCTAGAAACAGAGACTGGACAGGAGGAAGGGAATAAAGGTGGATATTTATTTGAAAGGCCTTCAGAGGCACACCCTGGGCAGGCCAAAGGCTGCACCCAAGATGGACCCCGAGTCACGAGTTCTTCACACTTTTATAGCTTTGGGCCATTTGCATCTCAACCCAATTTCACCAATTAAACTTTAGCTAATGATGGAATTTCCCCTCAGCTTGCCCCCCTTCTCAAGATGCTGGGTTACACATTTTGGGCCTAGGCCGGGCTGGGTGTCCTTGGAGAGCAGCCTGGAGAGGTTTGTTCTGTCTGTCTCAGCATGAGAGAGCAGCAGCTCCCAGGCTGCAGGACACTGCAGAGTTACACACTGGGAATGCAGACTTTGAAAAATATAAAAGTTAAAACCTAAGGCATCAGTGTGGCTCATGGATGAGTCCCTGGAGCTTTCCAAAATTCAGCCCCGAGCAACCATGCCCTGTCCCCACATTTGGCCCCACTTTGAAGAGGTTGGACTGGAGACTCTGTGATTTTCTGGCGAGGCGGGTAGTGGGCCACCACATTCAGCCTTTGCTGTCGAAGGATTTTATTCTTCCTAATTTCACCTGGAAGATCCTTTTAAAGAGATCCAAGAACTTCCTTTCCTTTTCTCCAGTTCCCATGTGGTCTTGCTGAGACCAGCCAGTGCATCCAGGTATTCCTCCTTCTCTTCCTTTGTTTCTGTCTGGAGAAGTTCCTGCTAACAAAAGAAATATTTTATCTCCGTCTTTAACTTAATTTGCATTTTTAAATATTAAAATCCATTCAATTTCACTGCTATAGCCCTCAAGTTATTTTAATTTCTTTTGACTGATCCTCTGGTGCCCTAATAATGCACCACTTCATCGCTGCTAAAACCACTGCTGTATTTCCAGTGAGAAATAAGATTGATTACAGGGCTGATCATTGAGGAGCTCTGGTAGTGATAACTCAGTTCCCATCACTCTCTCCTCAGCACTGCCTGTTTTCATCTGTCCAAACTCAGTCCCTTACCTCCTCTATAATTCTGCTAATTCCCATCTTTTCAAGCTTCCCTAATAATTACCTGTGTCGCATCATGGTGCCTCTGGATACCCAGATAAATTAGATTGTACCACAGTTCTCCTGTCTGGGGAATGAACTGTCTCACTGAAGAAATGCATCAGGCTCATCTCACGCAATTTACTAAACGTGTGGTTGCAGTTCATTCTCCTTCTCTTCATCTCATTAAAAGAAGAAAAAATAAAAGAAAGGAGGGGGTCTGTAACGACATAAATTTCTCTCTCAAAGCTACACCTGTGCCTTGAATATCAGCAGGGAAGGCTGGGCTGTCCAACCTCTTTGCCCAGCACGTGTCCATGGATGCACTGCCTTTCTCCTGCTAAGCCATGATGAAAGCCCGTGACTTTCTCAAAATTGTCTGCAAACTCCCTGACACTCTTTCACTTTTCTGCTTTTCCTTCCCTCCCCCCTCCCTCCTTCGCAGTAGCTGGCACGAGGAGAATAACAGTGGAATCACCCACATTGCTGTGGTCTGAGCAGGTTTCTCTCATATTATGTCTAAATAAATATTAATAAGAAAAATGGAATAAGAGCTCATTGACAAATTCGGCAAATATTTGCCTCTGCCTTCCCTTTCCAGCCACCTGGCTCCCGCAGGAAAGTTTTGCCCTTTCTCAGACCAGCGCATTCAGGAAATAAACACTTAGCCTATTTTCTTGGGAGAAGGAGGAGGAAAATGAAAATAGCATTATGGGCCCTGAAGCCCACCCCTCACATTTTGGGTGGCTGGAAACAACTGCTACCTTGAGCCATGGCTTTTGTCTGTGCCTTCCAGTGACAAGTTATCACAGAAGTGGCCAGGATGGCCTTGAATGGTGCCCATGGGCCCACCTTGATGACCTGGAGTGCTTTTCCACACCCGTGGAGGAGCTGTGTACCTAAAAAGCTCCCAGAATTAAGAGACTGAGCCTTCAAGGTGATCACTGCACTTAAAAAATAGAAACATCAGCAGTGGGCAGAAGGAATGAAGAGAGGGAAAACCAAGGATGTAACGGTGCCTCTCAGTGGCACTCAGTTCCCTGGTCCAGCTGACAAGGTGGGGATTGGTCAAAGCTTGGATTCAATGACCTTGGGAAGTCTTTTCCAATCTTAATGATTCCATGATTCTGTGATCCTTGCCTGGCACCTGGCCATGGCCACGTGGCATCCCAGCTCCCTGCAGCTCCTCCAGCCCAGCCTTGGCTGCTCCCTGCCATGGCTTTCACTCCAGGTGCTTGCTGGGCAGAGGGTGGGCAAAAATTGTTCCTGGGACATCATGTGGTGGCATTCCTCAGTCCTCCAAGGATGGAGCACTGCATCCCACCATTCTCTTAACAAGACTGACTGATCTTTTATTATAAAGGAGGTTGCAGGAATCTGGGGTGGAAACTACTCCCCAGACCACCTAACACACACCCAGCACCCCAGGCTGTTTTCAAGGCACAGCACATGCTGGAGAGATCAGACCTGCTGCTGGGAGGCTCCAGGAGTGGGACCAAGGCTGGTTTATCCATGTGTGTCAGTGGTTCTGTGTATATATATCTGTATGTGTATAAAAAGTGCATGTGTGTCTGTGTGTGTGTGTATTTTACTATGTTAAGCTATAAACTGTATGGGTTAGGTATGAATTAGAACCTTATAAAATGTGTTTACTCATTCTGTGTAACTCAAAGCAGGGATTAAACAGTAGGAAAAACTGACCGGGAGAATTTTCCGAGCAGAAAAAGTTTTACAGCTCTCATTGTGAAGTGCAGAGGGAGGACTTTTTTTTTTTCTCTTTTTTTTGTGTTTAGGTTTTTTTCAGGGCAAGTATTTTCTGTTTGAATTTTTATGGTTATTAGATAAAAGGAGGGCGAGGGGGGCCGCTGAAGAGGAAGGAGGAATGGAGGAATAGCAGGAGAGCTATTCCTGAATTCAGGCAGGCAGAATTCGCCCTGGGCACCTGAGCCCCATATTCTCCTCTCCATCTCTTGTGACAATGTACTTTCTGTGCCAGTGGCATCCAGGAGGGCCTCCCCATGGCATGCTGTGCTCCTAAACAGGCCCTGCTTTTCTCATCTCCTTGAAGGCATCTTTTATAGGGAAAACAGAGTCACATAATGCTGCCGGATTTAAAGGGAATGGGTGTGGGAAAGGAGCAGTGGAAGCAGAAGCAGCAGGGAGATGAGGCTCTCAGTGAGTGAGCATCTCAGAAAGGAGGGGAAGAGAGAGAGGAGCAGGAAATGGGGATGGATTGAAGTCTTAGAGACTGTTGGCCCTCCTTCTCATAAAGAAAGTCTGAAAAAGCACACAGGGAATAATCTCACCAGTATCAAGTGAGTCATCCTAGGTCAGTTGAGTGATGTTTGATAAAGAGCAAGGTGTCTTGCAACATGGAACCATTTCATTTCTTATTTCCTTCTCTTCTTTGATACAACTTTGGTTCTGCACCCTCAGTTTGGTCTCTTCTACCTTGCAGTTCTTGCTGCCTTGGTGAATCATCCCTGTCTGCAGGACCGGTGATCCTTGCATAGTTAACAGAGCCTGACTCACTCTCCTCTACATGTTATTTCCACAGAAGGCTGGGTTTGGGTTGTTGGGGTTTGGGTTAGGTTTTTTTTTTTTCCACTTCACTTTATGAACATTTTCCAGGGGACTCGGGAAAGGGAGGGGAGAAGAGAGACCTGAGAGGGTTCATTGTTTGGGTAATTTTCCCTACTGCTAAATGTCAACATCCTACGCTTGATGCTTCGGATATGGAGTAGCAGGGCTTCTATTTCAGGCTTTGCAAGGGATGGGAGAGACTCATCTTATCTCTCTAACATGGGCCAAGTGATGTTTGGGTTCTATTTACGGATTTGAAGAAAAGAGGGAAGTGATAACCTCACTGAATGAGCTCCGGGTTGGGTACCTGGCCCTGGCTTCCCTCGTCAGCACAGATCCTGGAACAGCCCTGGAATCCATTTACCACTTGGCTTAATCCTGCTCTGCTCATTCTGGGAATCTGTCTTTTGTCATCTGAGTGGTCAGATGTTGCACAGTTGCTGGCGATGACACGTCTCCAATGAGCCATCCTGGGGGGATCACTGGTCCTGGGGGTGGGGAGCGTGCCCAGATACCTCACTTTGCCAAGGACATCTAGGAGTCAAAGGGCTGTTCCCACCACAGAGTGCCTTTGGTGAGATGGGCTTCCAGGGCACATCGTCCATCAGATCTGACTACTAACATCTCCCCTTTGCTGTGGATGACAGGATTGATTTTCCATGGTTTCTAGGATGACTTAAAATTGGGAGCAGAAGGCATTGCCAACATCCTGCTGTGTGCCAGTGGCAGGTGTCCTCAGTGCCTGCAGTTTGCACACTTGTGAGAAAGGGTTAATGGTCCTTTAGGGATGAAAATCAGCTATTAGTGGTGAGAGAGCTGGAATGGGCCTTTGGTTATAGCCTCAGATTTGCCTTTTCCCTGCTACTTTGGAAAAGTAATTTCCTTTCTCTGCACCCCTGCTCCTTTGCCTGCGATCTGTCCTTACACTGCAGCCTCTGCAGCACAGGTGTGTCACAGCAGAGCTCGTGTTTTGGCTGAGGGGTGTAAATGACACTGTCAGAGGTATTAATGGCCTACGTGGAGTCTCTGCATGTCAGACTGGCACAAGTTTGGTCCTCGAGATCACCTCAATTTAAGAAGTTACAGATTATAGTCTGTCCTCGTGAGCAGCGGGGCTGTGCAGTGGGGTGGGAGATCCTGTCCAACCTTGCAGTCTTTGTGGAAAAGATGGAGGGATTGCTGAGATGATGATGGGTGCTGAGGTAGACTCCTCCTCACAAACAAGAGATTCCCAGCTCTTCCCTCTTTTCTTGTGCCTTCTAATGGATCAAAACTGTGAAGAAAAATGTTAACTTCATTATTGGAAAACCAATTAATGAATGATTCATGAGCTGTGCTAAGAAAGCTGTTGTGAATTTACACCAGTAATTCAGGTAATTCCCTGTTCAAGAACTGATGTCAGCTCCTGCATATGTCAGTCCTGATCAAGTGGGTCTTTTCTAGATTCTGAGTTGGGTCAGATAATTGCTTATTTTTTCAGTTTTGTCTTGGTATTGCCTTTGGCTTCTGTAGTGATGCCTGCTTGGATAAATGGAGTTATGGGAAGAGGCACAGCCAAACGAGAGGCTTTCTCCTCTGAGTCTGAGGCAACAACGTATCTACAAAAATATTTAGAACTCGCTGTGTTTGCACAAGTTTTAACCTCGGTCCTGCAAGCATGTACATTAGTTTATCTGGCACACGAGTGTAATGGAACAACTCACATGAGTAAAGCTAAACATGTGTAAATGTTTGCAAGATACGGGTCAATAATTCTTTGGAAATCATAGCAAACCAACCCTCTATTTTCTGACACAGTGCTGTTCTCCAGTCTGCCTCAGACAAGTGATCAAGAATATCTGTAATAATCATTATGGTGTCGTTGTTCCAAAGAGCTCACAGCCAGGATGCAGAAACTCAACAAGTGTAAATTGTTATTGTTCCATTGACTTCAAGGGAGCTACAGGAGATTTTATGAGCTGAGGATCTATCCCCCCATTCTCAAATGTCCAAAACTGCAGAGTAGGGCCAAAGAAGAGGTCTGCTTCCATGCAGGTTCATCCATAAGGACCAATTTTTTAAGTCTTTGTTGGATAACAGCCTGCAGGTTTGGCTGCAGTTGGGTTTGCTGAGTGCTTCGTAGTGTACTGGTCCAAGGTCTTATCACTAATTCATCAGCATCTCTGCACATGACCTCTGTTTACAATAAATGGGACCAAAAATATTTAATTATTTAAAATATTTAAAGAAGATTTTCTTTAAATTTGTTGCCATTACAGGTAGTGGTTTGGTCCACTTTCCAGGACCAGGCTGTGATGTGTAAGAAGGGACTGGGAGCAGGGTCAGGCAACAGTGGCAATATAGAAGCCCAAAAATTCCACTTTCCCAATAAATGCAAGGATATGTGAAGCACAGACTAGTTGATGGCTTTTCATCATAGGTTTGCATGAATCTGATTTGACAAATTACCCAATATGTTTTTAGCAATTAATTGCACACTGATTTTCAATCTAGGAATTGCTCCTTTCCCTTCCTGCTTGGTTTGGTATTTCAGTATTTGTGACCTTTCTTTAGGAAGCTTCCCAGGATTTGTCCTCGGACATAGCTCACGGTGAAAGCTGCTCCCCTTCAAATTTAGCCCTCTTAATCTCAGCAGAAGATGGAACCTCCCAGCCCTCCGGACTGGATGCAGTGTATGCATCCAACATTTGGGAGTCATTTTTGGATAGTAGCTCATTCCCCCAGGAAGAGTGTGCTGGTGCATTTAAGGAGAGTGAGGTTATGATTGATTCAGGGTTTGTTGCCATCTCTGCAGTGTCTGACACATCAGTTAGTGCTGGGGAAGAGTGGCTCTGGGGCTGGAGCAGGGCTGGGGGGATTCCTGGTGACCGTGAGGCTCCGTGCAGACCCTGGATCTGCTGCAGGCTGCCGACCATGGGCCTTGGGGACCACCAGGTGGTCTGCACCATTGGTCCAAGGTTAGAAATCTCTACTTTAAAAGAAGCTAAATATGAAAGGAAAGCAAGAATGAGGGTGGGAACGAGATCTGTGGTGATGAGAGTGAGAACTCACTCTGTGGTGATGGACAAAATCTTCTGCCAGGCAGGAGGGATCTGAGGACAAAGCTTTGCTTCGTGCCTGCACAACTCCCAGCACAAATGGGTTCCCACCTTGCCTTGAAATCAAGTAACTACTTTAACATGCTGCAGAGCCCGAGACAAACTCCAGGGAATAGAGACATTCACTTGGACTCTCCACCGTGCTAATGTGAATACGTGGCTTTGAGATTGGAACTGGCTCATGCCTGGATGTCTCTGAGCGTAGCAGAGTCAGCTTGTGTCTGGCTGGGGCTGACCCTTAGCAACCCAGTGAACCTTGAGAAATCCTGGAGGGCTCACAGCACAGAATGAAATGCTTTAATTCTCCCTCTCCTCCAGCAGCACACTGCCTTGGGGATGCGTTTTTACATGAGTTGAAGCATTTTTTCTGAGGTCTTAGATATTGACTGTGAAAGACCTGTGATAAGCAGTCGGTGGAGAGCTCAGATGAAGGAGCAGGGAGTCCTACTGATGACCCTGAGAGAAGAATACGCTCATGATTAACCTTGTGCATCATAGAACATTGCAGCTCATCCAAATTAAGACCATTTCCTTCTGTTTGACTGGCCCTCTTGATAAGAACAGCTCATCCTTCAGTTCCACGTGGTAACTCCATGCAAGTTCCAGCCCTGAAGAGCATCAGTGAAAGAATTCAAGGGACTTCTGTGACACTGGAATGCAACTTTTGCTCTTAGCTCAGCTAAAGCCTTGCTCCTTAAATTTAGCCATCTGCAAATGCTGTCTTCCATCTGCAGAGGACCTGGTGATGGAAACCTAGAGGAGATGGAGGCCCAGAGGAGACGGAAGCCCAGAGGAAAGCTCTTCATCATTATTTGTATGTCTGGTAGCATACACACATAGGAAGCCAATTCCCCCAAAATTCATAACTTTAAAAAGGTGGAGCTGTTCAGGGAACTGCAATTTGCACCTTTGTACGAGTTGGGAAGTGAAGCATAAGCTCTGCCCAAAGTTGCAGCACAATCACCAGCTTTTCTGCCTCAGCCTAGACAACCTGTGCCCAGCCAGAGGCATTCCTGATGGATGTGTCTTTGAGAAAAGCCATGACAAAGAAATTATTTCTGCGGCTACAGGGTTTTGGGGCATGGGATTTAGGCTCCCATCTAACATGAGAGGCAGGCGTGCATGGATGCTCCCAGAATGTGGGCAGAAAATTTTTAGTAATAACTGGGCCTTTTTATTTTTTTTATAATCTGGCAAGCCATGTAGGGAAGGAGGTTTTGACATCATTCCACCAGGATCAGTAGGGATGGTTTGCTTTTAATGATCTAGGCAGCGAGACAGACCATCTGCTGATGTAAATCGGAACAGCTCCGTCGCCTGAAGTTATGTTACACTAATTTAAATCAGCCCATCATTTCCAAGACAAACCAACCACCTTTCACTGCCTTCCCCCACCGAGTGCCAGATCCAAAGCACATTAAACCCAGGTTCAACCTCATGGTGGAGGAACCACCCTGCAAACCTGTGCTCCACATCCGCTCATCCAAAAACCCGGGCCCAGCCTTCTGCTCACAGCCCTCCTCTGAACCTCCCCTCTTTGGAGGGCAGGCCCCAGGGGAAGAGGAAGGTGAGGCAAGGACCCCCAAAAGGTGACAGACTTGGAGGACTGAGCATGCCATTTGTTTCCTCGTTTCAGGAACCAAAACCTGGCAAGGGGAAGTGCAGTAAGGTCTCTTTTTCCATCTGCTGCGCTGGCATTGCTCTGGAGGTCACTGCTGGGGACGGAGGTCCTCGCTGGGCCCCATCTGCCTTCTCTGGGCTCCCTCATTTATGCCCACTTGGGCCTCTGACATTCTACTCTGTTTTTCTTTCCTTGAAAATGGATCGGGAATTGGGAGCCGCTGTGCAGGAACGCGCCTGTTCCCCATTACAGCTCCACCGGGGCTGTAACACGATCGTGCCTGCTCCATACCCACACAGATATTTATTTATCCATACAGCCTTTCTCCTTGTTTTCATTAAGTTAGGCAGAAAAGGTTAATCTTTCTTCTGCTAAAGCTTCAAAACCAACCAAACTAAATAAAATATGATTTCTTTCATTTCTTTTTTAAAGGACACTCTCTCTCTTTTTTTTTCCCCCCCTTAAGTACCAGAATGAGGTCACAGTCAGAGATGCCACAAGAGTAAATTGAAAACAGGTTGAAAAAAAGCAAAGGGGAGAAAGACAGGGAGAGAAAACCACAATCAGGGGAAAGCGCCTGGTAACGTTGCAGGGTTGGTTTCATCCAACCCAGTAAAGAAGCTGTCAAGACAGAGACATTGGTGCCTTCCTACTTTCGCCTTTGTGCTCTTTCTAGGAATCTTGAAGGTGAATGGCAGCGGGGAGGTCTCCTGTCATCTTAATTTCCACTTTGGTTCGCAGCGCCTGGGTTTTCTCCGTGCTGCTCTTGGCACAGGGACGTGGGCTGAAGGTGTGGGAACGCCTGCGAGGGTCCCAGAGCTTCCTTTTTCTCCTTGAGCCTCCTGGAGGCTCCTGGCCTCGCTCTCTTGTTTAGTCTGGTTGAACTCAGCGCCATAGCTCGCGTTGTCCTCGGTGGGATGGTTGATAGGTGATTCATGCAGCCTGCTGTCCGCAACTGCTGGGCGCTGGCACGGCCGCAGTGGAAGGACTGAGGCAGACTGAGGCTGCTGGATGCTGTGTGTGAGCCTGCTCCCAGCCGTTTTCATTCCTCAGCCCCTGTTCCTGCCCGTCTGAGCCTCCTGCCACGAGAAATGTGCTTGCTGGAGAGCACATTGCCAGCTCAGCCTTGCAGACAGGCAGCTGAGCTGGGGATGTCCTCCTCCTCCTTCTCCTCCAGAGATGCAGTTGAGTTCCCAGGTGGTTATCCCAGAGTCTGACGGTGGGTTGACCCCTGGCTGTGCCTGCTGTGGCCAGGAGAAGCTTGCAAACCTTCCCAGAATGGGGCTGAGCCCTCTGCAAGCTCCAAGTGTGCTGTTATTTTCCTCTGTTCTTTTAAGGAGAGCCACACTACCAGAGTCAGTGTGGAAGATGCTTAGAAAACCAAAAAGAGGAGATTTGCCAAACTCCACAGCCATGCCTGAGGATGAGGAGCAGGCAGTAGCAAGGGGTTGCACTGGGGAGAGAAGGGAAATGCCACCTGGAAGGAGCTGCTCCTGATATGTAATAACTCCTGATAGTTATTAGTAGAGCAGAGATGGATTTTCAAAAGCTGCCTGGGGAAGTGGTTTGGGGCAGATCAGCCCTGGGAAGGCATGGAAAGGAGGGGGAAAAGAGTCTTGCAGGGATATTAACTCCTTGTGCTTAGCATCCCATTGCTGAGCACAATTGCCCCATAACCTGTAATCAGTGAGCAGCAAGTGACATTTTTTGCTCTGTGCACAACATTTTCCACAGTGATATTGAGCTCTGCTCTGGGGTTTTTACTACTGAGAAGTGAACACAGGTGAGGCATCCTCAGAGGAGCCAGTTATTTGTCCTTGATATCTGTAACAGCTTATTGCTTTATTTAGTGTGACATCAATTATTTATTACTATTAATGAAGGACACAGATGTCTGTCTGGTCAATAAAATATCTCCTACTCCACAGAGATGATCTACTTAGCTATCATTTACTCTGCAGAGAACCTTTGGATTCTTTCTGAAATTTAATAACACGAGCAAAGATACTCAGGCAATCTAGAAGGTTTGTGCTTCAGGGCTGCTTTGGGAGGCTGAAATCCTTCTTTATATTTGCTGGTGGGGTGTGTGAGAACACAAGTCCAGACGGGAAAAAGAAGCCCCTTTGCCTTCCATCACTAGCTACTTATCCATGTAATCCCTTTTATAAAGTGATCAAACTCCTTCTTAAAAGATGGTTGGGTTATTTGCCCTTTGCAGAAGTAGAACAACCATTTATCCATGTCCAATTTACTTCCTCTTGCCATTACTGCCCATTAACCTAACTATTCCTTTTCCATCTGAGTGCCCTGTTGATGTGTTCACAGTCGTGTGTCTCTATTTGGCCTTTTTTTCCTGTTCTTATTGGTAAATTGGGGCTTTTTGTTCTTTCCCTGTGAAATCTTCTCTCCTGCTTTTCCTGTGCCTTGGTCTGGGGCACGGCTGAGGAACGCTGTGCACTGAGCTCTCACATGGCCTCGTGCAGCTGGGTCAGTGTTCTCCTGCTGCTACCTGATCCCAGGATCACTTTTTCTTGGCAGGGGAACATTACTGGGCAATTAAATAGCCCAAGTGTCCAAAGCCAGGTTGGACAGGGCTTGGAGAAACCTGGTCCAGTGGAAGGTGGAGGAGGGGGCGGTGAAAGGAGATGACCTTTCATGTCCCTTGCAATCCAAAGCATTCTCTGATTCTGTGATAATTCTCTCACCATTCTAGCAAAGCAGCTGTTGCCTTAGCTCTGTCCCACTGACAAGGTCCCAGTCTAAATCTAGGGAATACCTTGTTTTCTGCTCCTAAAGAAGGCTCAGGAAATTTCATTCCAGCTGCTCATGGAGCACTGAGGACTGAATGGTCTCTGCCTTCTCTGGTGTGAGATGAACAAATGCAGTCTCCGTGTGCTCTGCTTTGCCCAGGGGAGAGCACAGAATGGCAGCTTCCTGTGCTGGCTGTGGATTGACAGCTCTGGGTTTGTCCCCAGGGTGTCCCTTCCCTGTCTTTGCTCCATGCTCTGTGCAGTCTGGCACCACCAGTGATCTCACTGCTCCTTATACAGGTACAGAAAACTCCCAGCTTTAGGGCTGATGTTCCAGCATCTTTATTAGCGTCTGTTTTGTGTTTTCATAATAACCTCCTTGCATTGCAGAGCCAACAGGAGGGGAGAGCTCCCCAGAGGTTCAGGATTGAGCAAAAAGCACCCTCTTGTTTGCGGATTTTATTGCACGGGCTTTGGCTCAATCCAAGTGGAGACACTGTTGGCAGATCCTGAAAGCTTCATTTCCTCCTGTGCAGGGGGACAGAAATGCACTCCACTGCCTGGGCAGGTCTGATCCATGGCAAACCAGACCGCTGTGGGAGGCAGCGGCTGCTGCATGTCCGGGCCGTGCTCCCTGCCAGCCTGTTCCCTCAAAACCACCCAGACAGACCATGGAAGATGAGCTTTCAGCAGTTAGTGGGTGTCTTAGAGTTAGCTGTGCCATTTTAATCACAGAATGGTCTGTGTTGGAAAGGACCTGAAGATCAGCTCATTCCAGCCTGCCTGCCATGGGCCTGCCCTGCCCTTCCACTAGGCCAGGTTGCTCCAAGCCCCGTCCAACCTGGCCTTAATGCATTCTTTGATTCAGTGGTTGCACATGACATTTTCCTTCTCGTTTCCAGTCTCCTACAAGTCTGGTTCCACCCTCTCCCTGTCTCAGGCCACCCCATCTCTTGTGCTCCCTGGCACAGATGTCCTGGCTGATGCTCCCACCTGGGGACTGCCCAGTCCAAATCTCCCCTCGGCCTTGCCCAGCTCTCATTGCAATCTCTGCCCAGCTATTTTCTTTCCTAGCCCTCATCAACTGCTTGGAGGAAGGTCTGAGATCCCACAGCATTCATCCATGGGATGATCCGTCCCCCCATGAAGCTTCTTCCTGGTCAGAAGGGAAGTTGCTCAAGGCTGGAAGAGCTCTAAAGCCCCTTGCTCTACTTCAACAACACATTCTGGTCCTGCTTCTTTGTTGGTGATTCATCAGGTTTGTAAGTCATGGCAGAGTCTGTTTCCAGTGACTCCTGGTGACAGGGAGTTCCCCAATCTGGCTGTAGGAAAAGGGATGGAAATGAAAGTTGGAAATGAGCAATAGGGGTTTGTTTGTTTGCTTAAACCATAAACCCAGAGCTGAGGGACTTGCTCAAGGCTGGGCAGCGCTCGTGACTTCCAGGCAGGGGTTTTCCTGCTGCCAGCCCAACCTGCCTGTTGAGTTGTCTTGGGATTTGGGACAGACCTGAGGCCAGGAGCTGGGTTGAGCTACAGAGACTGGTGACAGAGCTGCCTGAAAAAGTTTGGAAAGAACAAGTCGTGCTGGGAGCATTAAAATGAATAATTAAGGCTTGGATTCCTTCAGGGAGGAAAAGAATTTATTGCTGCTCTTTTCTCTAGCCAAGGGGGACATTTGTTACTGAGTTGTGTATTTTGAGACAAGACGCAAATGCCGTTTAGGGGGCTGGGGATGAGGGGATTTTTTTTCTTCTACCTGGATAATCCAGCTTCACAGTGGGATGTTCTGGGCTGGTTATACCACTGGCTTGTTCCTTGGGGTCTGTACCAAGAATCTGGACTGGTGCTTCGTTTCAGTACTCCTCAGTCACTTTTGCCTTTAGAAAAATAAAGTGCTGAGAAGGGAATTCTCCTCCTCCCTCTGCTGCCGTGTCTTGACATTTCCACAAGCACAAGGTACCCAGCGCAGCAATCTGGGCCCAGGTTGGCTTACACCAGCATAATTCTATCATCTACAGCAGCCCTTGCTCAGATTCCCATCACTGGGAATAGGGCACAGCCTGGGCAGCTGCTCTGTCTTATTTTCCTCCATGGTACCTCGGGCTTTCAGTTACACCAGTGTGAAATGGGAATTAAATGCAATGAGCTCTAACCAATAGACAGGCTGCCCACTGCGAGAAGACAGGTTGCACAGCAGTGGATAGTCATGCCCAAAAACCTTAATAAATGGAGCGTTTTCAGTTTCAGCTGGGTCATGATCTAAGTGTTTAATAGGCTTTATAAACCAGAAGACCAAAAAGAAAGGTTTTTCAGTATTTTTAATTAGTGGGTTTTTTCTTCGAATGCTTATAAAGAAGCAAGTGTTCTTCAGCACGACTGAAGGAGCTCCAGTCAGAGCTCCAGGAGCTGGCAGAGTGCAGATGAAAGGGAATGCAAAGCTACTGACTGTCATTGAATTTAAAAAAAAATAAATCCATCACATTGAGAGCAATTCCACCCAAGCACTAAAAATCCCTTTTTGGCTGTTAGTACAACATAGCAGAAGCACATTTTGCTGTGGCACGTAATTTTTGGAAAAGGCCATGCCCTATTGAAGAGCTGGACATGCAGCAAGGGCAGGAGATCCCTGTTTAGCCAGGCTTACACATCCTCTGGAGCCCACCCGTGGGTGGTGGTCCTGCCTGCAGTGTCTGCAGCGAGGCCACACGTGCCCTCTGTGCTGTGATTGCACCCGGCCAAGCAGTGACTTAGCCCTGGCCCCCGTTCCTGCAGAGGATCCCTGCTACAGCTGATGGCCCAGGTGTGTTTCCTCCTTGCCCTGTCCACAGGTGACGTTCTCCACACAGACTTGGGGCATTCCACAGCCGCAGCCAGCTCCAGTTTGCTGATTGCATGTCCTGTATAGAGATGTTTCTACAGTGATTTTTCAGTGGTCAGCAGTAACTCTACGCCTGTATTGATGTTCTGGTCTCGCTCCTCTCTTTGCCCTGCAGGAGAATCCTTGAGCTTTGCGGATGATTTGCTCTCTGGCCTCGCAACCTCCTGTGTGGCAGCGGGTCGGAGCCACGGAGATGTCCCTGAAACCAGCCTCTATTCAGTCATTTTCAAGTGCCTGGAACCAGATGGTCTGTACAAGTAAGGAGAGACGTGTGGGGAGCTGCTGGGGGCAAGGAGGGATCTCCAACGCTGTTATTGAGTTGTTATTGACCTTTCTGCTCAGCACTGTTAAACCAGACACAAGGCAAATGGTCAGACTCTTCCTGTTGCTCTGGGTGTTGCACTCAGCTGGTGAAATGGGAAACCGGTGTCTGCCACTATGGTGCTGGAGGCACTGGGAGGCAGTGGGAGACTCCAGGATAACACCTTTTTTCAGTATTCTGGGTTTCCAGGTCCATGTCTGTGGATAGGGTTGTCTCTCACGGGTGAACTGAGCTGATGTGGTCAGTTTGGAGCAAGTTGCCAAGGGCCTGGTGGGATGAAATAGATGTCAGAGTGTGACAGGTGTTTCTATAAGTTGCTGTTTCTCTTAGTAGGACATACAGCAGATCAGAGACACCAAATCCTTCTGCCCACCACCCAGATATTGTGGACACTTCACTCTTCTGAGATACTTTTTGGGGGTTGAATTTTCTGTTTGAATCTCATTGATTAATTTGTTTCCAGAGCAAAGGGAAAATGTCAACATCTGAATTTTAACTTCTCCTTTAGTATCATTTGGACAGGGTCTGGGCTTTCCAGCCTGGCTTGTTAGCCAGGGCATCCTCTGTCTTGAGAGGCATATCAGGAGTCAGATCAGTAAGAGAGGAAAAATAGAGCAAAGAGGCAAGGAGACAGAGGAGAGACAGAGTGAGCAAGAGAGAAACACCCAGGGCTTAATGTCAGAGCGACTGCAATAATTAAAACACATTTTGTAGTGAGTAATGAAACTTTTTATGGGACCACAAAAGCATTTAAAGCGAGAGCTGGCAAATAGTCTGTCAGCGAGAACTTTTTAAGACCTTGATTAATACTTTCCCTCCACCGCCCCCCAGTTAAGTATGTTGACAGCCTCCAAAGCCTTTATTGCACATCCCTGGAGCAGGGCTGTCTCCAGGAGTGGGCTCCAAGTGGGATACCTCTTGCCATTTAATAATATCAGACATTTTCTTGTTAAATATCTATAATGCATAAATATAATTATTAACATCTCTGAGAACCGGGCTGCTCTGACAAGGTGCTAGGGAGAGGCTGGAGCAACCACAGAGCTGGCTAATAACCCAACGCCCATAAAACTGGCCCTTTGAGAGCTCTCAGCTCCCAGCTGCCAGGGGCACTGGGAGAGGGAAGAGCCACTGGGGTTGGTGGAGGCTGCTGCCGTGGTGAGCACACGGAGCTGGGAGCCAGCAGGTCTGGCTCTTGGGCAGCCTGGGCTGCCAAGTCATCCTCCCCATCTGCCAGGCAGGGGTAATTGCACTCACCCATCGCTTTAGGGGCTCTGTGATCTAATTCTGGGTGTCTGCAAAGGGCTGGGAAAGCCTTGGGTGGAAGGCAGAGGGCTTTGTCCAGGGTTTTGTCATCCCTGTGGTCAAAGCCAGGCTTCTGCTTCCCAGTCCCAAGGCACATTGCCATGGAGGTGGTCAGCAGAGTTGGCCCCGAGCCCTGGGGGTGGCTCCTGCTCTGTGGGTGCCCCTGGGCAAGGGACAGCAGTTTTTGTGGGGAGCCGTGGCTGCAGGCAGCCAGCAGGCAGCAGTCCCCTGGCACCAGGGAGCTCTGGAGCTGGTCCTGTGTGGGGACAGGCCCCGGGGTGACGCACACTGCTGGCTCTGTCCCACAGCTGGTGCTCAGCAGGGCTTGGCTCTGCGCTCCTGGGCGGTGCCCACGGACGGACACATTGGTGTGGGCACCTCTGGAGCACGGACCCGCATTCCTGGGCATCCAAAAAATGTGTGTGGGCACACCACAGCACCCCCTCATTGCTGGCTGCTGCCTGCCCCAGCACATGGCACGGACTGATAGCCCCTGCTCCACGTTGGCACGAGCTGCCATGGGTGCTGTCTGCCCAACTCACACCCTCCTGCTCCAACCTGGGCCCTGCCCAGCGTGTTTGCTGAGCACTCTCAGAGACACAGGCACCCCCGTTAAATATTCCTCTGCTCAGATGTCCACACGGTTGCAACACAGCGTGAAGAAAGCCAGAGCAGTGAAATGTGAGGCTAACGCTGCTCTGCGCCCGCACAGACAGAACATCAACACAAACACGGGCACAGGGTCATTTCTTAAATTGAATTTCTTCTGCTTGTTTCATTTGTTTCTGTGGAAAAATAGCTATCTATAATAGCTCTGGGCTGGGTATAATCCTGATTATAGCCACTCGCAGGGCCCTGTGCTGTTCTCTAGGCTGGGAGTTGAGCACACAGTCTGCAGCATCAGAGCTCTTCCAAAACAAATTAGTTGCTTCTGCAGTAGTCTGAGGGTATCACATAACCCTAGCAAGGGGACTGTGAGATCGTAGAAGTCTCTTCTGCCCTGTAAATGTGTCGAACATCCTGTCCCTTTTCTTCTGTAGTACCTACAGCAATTCCACTCTGCTGTGGACCATTCATTTGGAGTACTACCAGCCTGAGATCAAAGCTGGGCTGGAGTATGAAAACAAACCCAAAAAATGTTCTACAAGCAAACAAATAAACAAAGTCTGATTGATTCCTTTGCTTTTGAGACTTCTGTAATTCCAAAACATAAATGAGCAAAAGGAGAACTAATTTCTTTGTGCTTTGCAGTTTCAGTCTGACGAAAATATGTTCCCTGTGAGCCCTTTTCTTCCCCTTGCCCATAACACGTTGGGGTTGAGATGCCAGTCCCTGCACAGAGGGTTTTCCAGGGAAAGGAGATCATGTCAACAAAGACATGAGCTGCAAAGGCTCGTGTACACGTGTGGACACTCCTGCCAATCCATCACATGTGGGTGCCCATCCATGGGGACCCAGGCTGCATTCATGACAATGCACTCCCATGGACCTACACAGGGATACTGAGGGTGGTCCTTGAAGACTGTTGAGTTTGGTTTTGATGCCTTAGGTTTTAACTTTTATGTTTTTCAAATTCTGCATTCCCAGTGTGTAACTCTGCAGTGTCCTGGAGCCTGTGAGCTGCTGCTCTCTCATGCTGAGACAGACAGAACAAACCTCTCCAGGCTGCTCTCCAAGGACACCCAGCCCGGCCTAGGCCCAAAATGTGTAACCCAGCATCTTGAGAAGGGGGGCAAGCTGAGGGCAAATTCCATCATTAGCTAAAGTTTAATTGGTGAAATTGGGTTGAGATGCAAATGGAGCAAAGCTATAAAAGTGTGAAGAACTTGTGACTCGGGGCCCATCTTGGGTGTAGCCTTTGGCCTGCCCAGGGTGTGCCTCTGAAGGCCTTTCAAATAAATATCCACCTTTATTCCCTTCCTCCTGTCCAGTCTCTGTTTCTAGGTTGGCCTCTTTAGGCATCAGTTTCAGTTCTTAAAAAGCAAAAATCTTATATTTTTGTGAAGTGAAGAAGGGGTTGCTCTCCCCTGAGGTCAGCCAGACCAGAGCAGTCTGTCAAGCTTCCTCCCAGGTGGCTGTGGAAGAGGATGAGGTGAGGAGGGCAGAGGCAGAGATGTCTATGTGTCTGTGAAGTGCTCACCTGGCATGGAGCAGCCAGCCTGGACAGCAGCCAGTGCCACTCAGACGGGTGGTTTGGGAGCCTTGGGAGCACCGTGCTGTGACAGGCAGCTTGTGATGCACCAAGCACCAAACACCAGTGAGGAGAAAGGGCCCTGCCTTGTCTCAGAGGTCAGACTCAGCTTGGAGGACTGAGCACTGCACAAACCCATCCAATCTCTTCACTGAGGAGGCAGGAGCTTTCCCTGGGCACCCCACAGCCCCCCTGAGCCTTCAGCCCATCTCATCCATCTCAGCTCTCACACCATTGCTCAAGGAGTGCCTGGGGATGCCTCGTGGCTGAGTTGTACCTGCTTGGCCACCAGAAGGCAGCTTTGCCAGCCCAGCACGTTCATTTTGGATACTTGGGGAGACACCAAGTATGTCTCAGCCCAAAAGGGAAATTCTGGAAAGGGAAGTGAAAACCCCCTCCAGCTCCTCAATGGATCTGCAGTGCAAACACACCAACCTCTTCCCTGCGCCACAGATACTATAATTATAGATTAGATTAAATCCCAGTGTTTCACTTTATTTACATTCCTGACCTAGCCTATTCATTTCCAGTGTTTGTGCCAAGAATCAGCACAAAATTTACTGGAAATAATATGGAAGTCATCAGGATTCCTTCCAGAGCCTTTCCTTGGAGTGTGTTCATATGCTGTGAAGAAGCCTTGACTTTACATTGCCTTTGCTGGCTCAGATGGGGTTTCCCCAGGGTGATCATGAACCAGCCCAAAGGCTCTGAGAGAGCACGTTTCGGGGGTGTTGGGAAGTTGGAATCCTCTTCCTAGGGGGTGAAGATTCAGGACTGCTGTTGGATGGAAGGGAATTCAGTCAGAGCTCAGAATGACAACACGAGACTTCTGTCTGCACGAAGCCCACCAGGTGCTGCCCAGCCAGTGCCATCCTCTGTGGGGTCTGCAGGCCATCGACAGCATGGCCAGGCTCAGCTTGGGACAACATGGAACATCCCTTTTCTGGTGAGCCTAAGGAAAGAGGCAAAGGTGTGAAGCAGGGAGAACCCATTGGAGCACGGAGAGGCAGCGGCTGCAATCCCACGGGGTGAATGTGCTGAAGGAGCTGGCCCAGAGCAAGGGTGATTAATGCAGAGTGACCTCTGCCGTGTGCATAGCTGGGATAAAAAGTGGAACGGAAAACCCTTGGTGCTCAAGAGTGTGTTAATGTTGGCAGCAGTCCCCTGCTCCTTATATGATGCTAATTGTTATTGTTGGTCTTTGCTCAGGAAGACACGTGAGTGAGCACTGGAGCAATCGGAGACAGATCCCAAACAGCTCAGCGGCATGGGTTAAAACACATCTGTTTCAGCCCTTGGCCGGGTCCCCTGTGTGCACAGGAGCTGTGCTGCTTCATTGAATCCACCTCTCCCATTCCACATGCTCTCCAGCTTCCCAAAGCTGCATGGCTGTAGTTCCTGCTCAGGCATTCCTGGCTTGCGGAAGCTCAAACAAGGCGAGTCAGGAGCTGAACAAGTGTTTGCTAAATCCTAAGCCTGTGCTAGGATGAAGGCTTGTCCTTTCTCAGCACTTTGGGGTTGTGGCAGAGCCAGGCTGCCCAAAGGCTGGCTCAGGTGTGTGGTTGTTTTTGCTGAAGTGAATCCAGCATGAAACCCTCTGGGCTCACCTGGGCTGTGTGTGGGTCACTGGCTTGCAGGGGGATTGGCCCCATGAAAGGTGGTCTGTACAGGGAGGTCAGGGGCTCAGCAGAAGGGCATAATCTCTCTCTCTGCACTGATTTTCATGAAATCCAGGTTTATGGAGGTAGGTTGGGCTCCTGCTGAGTTTCCAGCATCAGGAGGATGCACATCTAAAAACCACAGAGAAGACCTTCGTGCTTTTTTCATGGCCAGTCACATTTGGGGGGTCTTCTCAACTTCTCCATTTGCTCTGCTGCGCGATTTAAGGAGATCATTTTGTCTCGCTTCCATCATCACCTGTGTACCTGCCCCCTTTAAAAACTCGGGTTTTAATCTCTCTCGTGCTGTCTTTGTGTCCAGCCTGGCCTGGGTGACTCAGACCAGGGCCACCAGGTGCTGCTGCAGTGTTGCTACACTGACTATTTGCTAAAACCCGTCTAAAAGTTGTGTTTGTACCTGAATCTTCCTTCTGATCTGTCTCTGCCACCAGTACTCAACCACCTGAGACAGATCTGAAGTCAGATGCCTTTCCCTGACCTCAGGAGAATCTTCTTCTTTAGTATCTGCCAAGTTTATGGGTATCTCCCACCTTTTTGCTGAAAGATGAGGTTTTCCTCCCCAAATTCTCTGCTTCTGCTCATACCTCATGCCACAGAGAGCAACAGAACAGCTTTTGATGCCTCCCGTGGCAGTCTCCTCCCTGCCCCTTCCTCAGGACAATCAGATTGAAACCACATTCTTGTTTTTGTCCCTAAAAACTGCCAACATCTAAATCCCAAACCTGTCTGGGTCCAGGCCCATTCACATGGCCCCTCTTGAGGTGGCTGGAGGAAGGCTGACAGTGGTGCAGTGAGGAAGAGGAAGGAGGAGGAGGAGGCACGGAGGGGTTATTGTATGGGGTAATTGCAGCTGGGGGTGTGTGCCAATATAGGATTCTTCCTGCGAATGGTAATGGGGTGGAGAGGGAGATTTTGGCCTCTTTGCCTGTTGGTAGACAAATGGACCTTTGCAATTCCACCTTTTTCCCATCAGCAATCCCGTATCGCCAACCCCTTTTAGTCACAGACTTGGAGCGTGTTCTTATCCCTGACTGTGTAGAAACCTAATGCCACTACACGTCCAAGTCTTATCTCATGGACTAATGGGAGAAGGAGTACAAGAGCTGTGATATAAATATCAACACGGGCGTTGCTGGCTTGGATTTGCTCTAAGCCAGCCAAACCTGCATCGTGCTACTGCCTTGGAGCCATTTGTTTTGTTCATCAGGTCTCCATGGTACACAGCACCCTCGTCCTGAAGGCTGCGAAGCTGAGGGCCACGTTGGTTTGATTCTTAAGGCACAGTTTTAACATATTCCCGTTCCAGGACACAGGAATTCCCTGCTTTTTTGTCTTCTAGAGAAGAAGGGAGTGAGAAGAAGGGCGAATGTCCTTGTTGGCTGTGTCCTAGTGAGGGAAACTGGAGGGGAGAGGTGTGACATGCCTGAAGCTCCTCAGTGAGCCAGAGCTGAGCAAAGGTGAGGGACGGCCGTGCTCACACTTCACACGAGCCCCACTTCAGGAGAACACTTATGAGAATTGCTTTTTTAGTCGGGTGATTAAGAGATGCTCCCAGCAAAAAACTGTATTCTCTTCCTAATTCCTTATGCAGTTTGGGACCCAGGTACCCGAGAGTGGGAAGTTGGACAGCTGCCCTGCACCCAGAGCAGCTCCACTTGATATTTCCAGACAACTCAAAATTTGGGCTTATTCAAGCTTTAAGGAGTAGCGAAAAGCAGCACAATTCTGTCCACAAACTGATGCCTAAAGAGGCCAACCTAGAAACAGAGACTGGACAGGAGGAAGGGAATAAAGGTGGATATTTATTTGAAAGGCCTTCAGAGGCACACCCTGGGCAGGCCAAAGGCTACACCCAAGATGGACCCCGAGTCACGAGTTCTTCACACTTTTATAGCTTTGCTCCATTTGCATCTCAACCCAATTTCACCAATTAAACTTTAGCTAATGATGGAATTTCCCCTCAGCTTGCCCCCCTTCTCAAGATGCTGGGTTACACATTTTGGGCCTAGGCCGGGCTGGGTGTCCTTGGAGAGCAGCCTGGAGAGGTTTGTTCTGTCTGTCTCAGCATGAGAGAGCAGCAGCTCACAGGCTACAGGACACTTCAGAGTTACAGACCAGGGACACAGAATTTGAAAAATATAGAAGGTAAAACTTAAGACATCAAAACATGCCCCAGGAAGGAGCACCAGCTCCTGTGGTGCCCAGGTATTCAGTCACTACTGAATCCCCAGGTCCTTTCTGAACCCAGAGCCATCCCCACAGTCCAGGGGGGTCAATCAGCTCAGACAGACTCGGGATGGGACCCCAGGTCCCCAGGGGTGGAGATATTTGGCAGTGATGCTTCTTCAAATAAAAGGATAAGTCACAAGCTAATCCCACCTGCCCATCTTTTTGTCTACTCTCAAAAGCAAAGTTTGGATGCCATCAGCTACAAGTTCTGTCCCAGCTCAGCCCAGCAATGTGCATTTATCTCACAAATGACTGCAAGTCCGTAAAACTAGTTAAACTTATTTTTGTTTCATTTTTCCAAAGGACACCTGCAGCACATCCCAACCCATCCTTTTCTTGTAACGACAGCAGCACAGAGAGTCCTTCACCAGCCTTGTCTCCCAGAGAACACTTTGTTATTTTCATTTTCTTTTTGTGTGCATTTAAAAAATATAAATCTGTTTTAATCTCTGACTTGTGCAGAACATTACAGCAGTAAGCACCCACCTCCTGGTCATGCCAAACTGGAGTTTATCAGCACAAAGTGACCTCTCCAGCTCTGCCACCCCTTCTCCCCCTCAGGGCCATGGCTCTTGCCCAGAGAAACAGGGAGTTTCTGCAGGGAGTTTGTCACGGGGGAGCTGTGCAGGCAATGGAGCCCTGCCCATGTGGTTGCTGAACTCATCTGTAGATCTCAAATAGCCTTTAACTTATTCCTTGGGGTTGGGGTTGTTTTCCGCTTGCTTGTGTTGTCAAAAGTAGCCAATAAATTGTCAATAAATTGAGACATCTCCATTTTGGGGGCATCATCTTCAAGGCTTCACCATCAGAGCCACAGCTCCTGTTGGCTTCAGCTGAATTTGTGACAGAGTAAAGAAAGTAACCTCGAAGTAGCTGCTTCTCCCTGAGTTTTCCCACCTGTAAAATGGATGTGTTAAAACTGAGCCCCATCCTTTGCTAGGTTTCCAACACAGTGGGGAGATCCATAATAAAATGGGAGAGAAGGCTGAGGAGCAGCTGCTGGGTTGCAGAGATGACATCCCTGTGGTGAGGTGGGGCTTGCTGTGGGTGATGCTCTGTGCTGAGCTGTGGCCCATTGGTCTCTGCTTGCTCACCCCCATCTGATGCCACTCCCAAGGATATTTCCTTGGCCACCTTCAGAGCAATTGCTCCCACCACACGTGCCCTCGTTGCTCCTGGTCACCTCACACACACACTCGCTTCCCTCATCAGGAATGAGATAAATTTGATTATACAGCAATATGGTTTCTGTTATGGGAAGGGGAAAAAAATACCCTGGCTTTGACTAAAACCCCTCGGAGCCAAAGCTTATGTCATAATGTAAAAGTTTCTGAAAAAAAAAAAAGAAGTGGGGTCTGAGGGATGCTGATTGTTCAGAGGGTGGTGGATGGAGGGGTCGGGGCGGTCCTGTTTGCTCTGGATGTGCTGATGGAGTTGGGTGTGGAGATGCTGCCCGGGCAGGATGGGTGTGAAGGGAGCTTGAGGCTGGGTCACTGGGACATGCTTGTCCAAGCAGCTAGGCAGTGAGCTGAGCTTGGGCACACCCTGCCACATCTCTGGGCTGTCCTAGCCCTGGATCGGGGTCTGTTGCTTGTCTTCCTTCTTTTCTCCTCTCAGTTTCTGCCAGGGAAACCGTAGGGCAGCCCATGGCAGCACCAACCTGAGCTGGGTCTGGAGCATGCCAGTGTTCTCTTTCCTCCCTTCCTTCTGAGCATCTGCCCCTGCCCTGCAGCTACAGGAGTGGCCTCCCCTCCTAATCTCATTGCACAACCCCAAAGAGAAGGCCCTGCCACAGGGCAGGGATACTTTGATATTTGCCTTCCCTCTGGTTTGCATCATTGCAGCATCCCAGGCTCCCAGCCGTTCTGGACAGGGGCTGTGGGGATGTGTCCTGCACACAGGAGGCTTTGCACACCCCAGTTTCTCACACGGGGCAGGGGATGTTGGGCAGGGCTGGTTGGTCTCTGGGAGACCCACCCCTGGCTGCTGGGGGAACCTCTCAGACAAAGCAACCGAAACCAAAACACTTCTTCAGTGTTTTGACACGTCACTGCTGATGTAAGGGGAAGGATTTCAAGCCATTTCAGCTGCCACAAGTTGTGCTCTTGGCCCTACATTGCAAGGCAGCCTTTGCCTCTTGTGCTCCTCCCCTCCAGGTTTGGGGGCTTTGTTAGGTTGGTGGATGTTTTGTGGTGTTGCATCCCGTGGGTGCTTCCCTCCTGAGGGCACAGGGGTGGATGGGTGAGGACCAGGGTGCATTTCTGTCCACGCTCTTTATGGCTTTGGACCTGGGGCTGGGGCATCTCACTTTGCTGAGGGTCTGTCCTGTAGCACAGCAGGTACCTTAGTGCTCCCCAATAACCCCATGAACACACCAATCATCCCATAACCCTGACTCCATAGCCCACAGGTAACTCATGGCCAGATCCTGGTGTGAGCAGCCTTTGGATGTGCAGGTGTGTTTGGAGGTGTTTGGTGGAGCAGGGTGGGATCGTGTGGCTGCTCAGTCCCACACTGGCAGGTGAAGCAAACTGATAAACTCTGGGCTTTCCACATTGTTGAAACCAAGAGAACAGGACGTCCCAAACACTGCTGAAACCCAGCAAAGTGCTGCCCCCAGAGTCCCCCTTGGCAGTGCCCCCTGTACCTCTCTCCCCAGGCAGCAGCTTGCAGTGACCCCTGTGGCTTTTCCATCACCTACCCAAACCCTCCTGATCGCTGCTCCAGCAGAGCCACCCCAGTGAAGAAGAGCTCCAGAAGAGCCCCCCCACCCCACAGCATGAGGCCCACCCCATAGAATGAAGCCCGTGGAATGAAGCCCACCCCACAGCGTGAAGCCCACCTGCATCACCCCACACACGGCTCCCGAGCTCTTCCAGGCCACCTCCAGCTCTCGGCTCTGTCCCTGCCTCCTACCTGCTGCCCTGCCACAAGCTGAATTGTTTTCCAAGTGGAAACATGAGTTGAAGGATTAACTCCACAAGGGCCTTTCCGTGCAATGCACCGGGATTAAATATTTATGTTGGCAAAAAGCATGTAATAGGCAGCTCCAGATCAGAGATAATGAAATTGAGGTGTGTGGAGAAAGCAGGGGGAGGCAGGGGGCTTGCAGGAGCAGACGGGAGAGGGACCCAAGTGGGTTGTAGTATGTGTGCCTGGGCGATTACTTTTGGTTTTATTAATACCCCACCTGTTTGTGGGGGGACCCCAGCCCCATCGCCGGGAGCTCTGGAGCGCATGAGGGAGTGCAGGAATCAACCATCCCCGTTCCTTGTGTGCACACCAGCGCCAGGCAGGAGCAATTGTCACCCAGGTGGCTTTCACTTAGAGCCACCTGAAGTGAGGGGGGACAGGCACTGTCCTGGAGGACCTGCCTGGGTGGGGAGTAGGGATGAGACCCTCTCTATGTCATCTGCAAATGATGCACAATCCTAAATCATTAATAGCAGTGATATAGGATCCCTGGCTCTCCCAGACCGCTGCAGTCAAGGTTATTTACTGGTGACTGTGTCAGATCAGGCAGCAATGTGGTTTGGATTATACGGAAGGTTCCTGATCAGGTCAGGAGAAGGCTCGTGGCAGCAACCACAGCATGAGCAAGAAGGCCCATAAGAGACTCCCTGGTGGGTGTTAGTGAGGAGCCCGGCCAGGATAGGCAGCAGGAGAGCATGAGGAGTGTGGCAAAGGAGAGCTGGGAAGGATGGGAGATCTTCCTCTGCTGCAGGAGGAAAACAAGGAGTGCATGCAACGGCAAAAGCTGCTGCTCTTTCTCAACTCGTTATTTTTATGAGACAACAACATCTCCCTCTTTCCACCCAACAACAAACATCGCAGAAGGCGGCTCACGGGGGGTGCGAGTCCCGCGCGGGGCCGTGGGACCCCGGCCAGTCTCGGGGCCCCCAGGGAGGAATGAAACGAGGCATGAATGGAGTGTGAGGAGAGAATGGAAATCCACTGGCTCCCAGGCCGGCTCTCCTGCGGGGGGTCCCTTGCTCACGATGACAGCGCTGCCTCTCATAAACACGCATTTCCTCATCCCCGTTTGTTTCTCTCTCTTGTGCAATCTCTTGTACCAGACGGGAATGGGAGTGAGTCCCACTGGTACGTGAATGTGTTACAAAAAACCTTCCCACCCTGCCACCAACGAAGTACTGAGAAAGAACAACAGGGTTTAAAAGGAAAAAAAAAAGAGAAAGAAGAGAAAGATGGGGCAGCTGGATGGATTTGCTACTGGCCATGACTTATTGTTCTGAGTGTAAACTCAAGGGCATGGCTAGGCTGGTAGTTTGCAGCATCAACCAGCACTCAGAAGCCCCACTGCACTTGGTGCTCTGCATCCCTCTGGGAAATGGGTGTTCCTTCCCCAAATGATTTTCCTGGGTGGAAAACATGAGACAAAAATAGAGACAAAGTAACTTGACTGAGATCACATAGTGCTCAAAACAAGAGATATTCCAGCTTCAGCCTGCCCAACACCATTTCCTTGTGCTAGGTTGTGTCACTCGGGGTGTGTGAGCAGCACTGCTGCTGCCAGTCCCTGGCATGGACCAGGCTGCCCTTCCCAATCCACGCTGCTGGCACAGAGCACAGCTGGGGTGAGGTGTGACACCAAGGTGTGGGAACAAGGGCAAGTCCCACCATCAAACACATCTCCTGGACTGGTGGTGGAGGTTAGAAGGTCTCCTGGACCTGGGCTGGTGGAGCAGGGATGGAGGATCAGCTGTAGCTGTAGAGGAAGAAGAGCTGCGGGGAGCTGCAATCTTTCCCTGTAGAGTGAAAAGAAAGGAAAGAAACCTGCAGGGAGCGACGCCTCTGCAGCAGCATTTGCAGGAGAGCAGGGCTGGCTCCACACCTCTGGAAGCTCCCAAGCACAGTCACTGCAATGGCAAGGGGCTCTCTCATGGTGCAGGGTCTCCAGTCCTGGCTTCTGGGGTAGCAGGGCTCTGGCTCTGGGCTGGTTGGCTGTATAGCCATCATTTCAATAAAGAAATTATTAAAAGAGGGTGGGGAGCGGGGAAAGAAAACCCCAAAACATCTGTTTTACTTCAAATCAGGGAAGATTCCTTTGCTTGCAAGGAATGTGTAAATCACGCTGGGCTGGGAGATGTGCATAACCCTGCCTGAAAGCTCCTCTGCGCTTCAAACGAATTCTAACGTGCTTACTGGGATTTTGTTTTTATTATTTGTTTCAGACCCCCCCCACCCCNGAGAATCTCCTGCCCACTGCCAGTCCCTTGCCCTGTGCCCCTGGATTTGGGGGCCTCGGGGCACGGGGACAGTGGGCACAGCAGACCTGGCTGGCATTCTTCTGGCTGGCATTCTTCTGGCTGGCATCCCTGCCTGCCACCATCCCCATGCCAGCACTGAGGGCCCCACTGGCTGCCCTGGAGCTCCCAGAGCCCAGCTGGAGTTTCTTACTGGGCTCCTGCCTGGGATGCCTGGTCCCCCATCTCCCAGCTGTTCCCGTGTGCATTATTGCTGGGCTTTGTTTGGCACTGCTGCCTGTGGAAGGTGAAGCCAGGGCTGGCCAGCAGTGCTGGGGACAAACCCAGTGGGGACAGACCAAGAGCTCTGCTGGCAGGGGTGCGCAGCCACCTCCCTGCCAGCTCACCAAGGTGACCATCCCTCAGGCCGAGGACAAGCTCTGCTCCCCGTGGTCAGCGCAGCCCTTGCCTTTCTTCTGAAAGCAGCAGGCCCTGCTGTGGTGCCTTTTATAAGAACAGTCGGCCATCGACTCGCTTGCCGTGGACCACCCACTGCTCCTCAGATGACACTGCCTTTTGAAGTCACTACCAGCCCGGGCTGGATTTCAACCAGCAGCCCAGATGGAAGCCAAGCCCCAGGAGAATGAGAACAAGCCATACCAAGGGGATCTCCAGGGGTAGCAAGCTGTGGAGTGTCTGCTTCTTGTTTAGAGGGACTGTGAGGTTGGGAGGGGCAAAGATTTCCCAATTTGCCAGGGGTCACAACCTTCCTCTCTCCCATGTCCCCAGGGCCGCTGATGGCCAAGCTCTGCAGAGTGTTGGTAGGTTGAGCAGCAGGGATGGCTAGCTGTGAACATTCCCATTGTGGAGCTCCCTGCAGGGGTCCAGGGCTTTGCTTGTCTCTCCTTTCTCCTTGGCACATCTGGAGGAAGAGTATTTATTCTCTCTCTCCTGAATATTTATTCCCTCTCTCCTGCTCATCCCCTGAAGCTACAGCCACCCGAGCTCTGCTGTCTTCATGGGGGAGGATGGCAGCTGTCCCATGAGTGGCCCAAGGAAGGTACTAAAGGGCTGTGTCACCCTTGGGGTAACCCACATGACACACAGGACTAACGCTGTGAGGTGAGGCTGAAATCCCCCCACCCATAGATCAGTGCAAAGACAAGCAAAACCTCCCCTAGAAGCAAAACTTACCCTCAAAGTCCCAACCTCAGCAGAGCTGGTCCCAGGGGCTGCAGGGTGTCTGTGGCTGAGGGAACGGGGTTGGGGTGTCCCAAAGCAATGCAGGCAGCAGCAGGTATTGCACAGGAGGGAGAGAGGAGGCAGGTGCTGCCAGGGGATACCCTGGCAGGGGAGCTGGAGGGATTGATGGGTGTCACAGTGCCCTTGCAAAGGCTGTGGCAGGGCCTTGGGGACGTGGGATGCAGGGCCTCAGGGATGTGTGGGATGCAGAGCCTGAGGAAAGCCCTCCTTTGCTGTGCTCAGGACAGCTCGATCCCTCACCAGCTCTCACTGATGCTCTGCAGCCCGAGCGGGACCAGCCCCCTCAGCTGGCAGCCTTGGGCACCAACCCAAGCTGTGGCACAGTGGGAATTGTTCCAGCAGCACGGGGAGTCAGAGGCAACTCCTCTGTCCAAGGGCTTTGTTGGGCATCCCAGCAGAACAGGGACTCTGGCACTTCACAGACTGTAATGAGCTGCTGTTGCTTCACTGGAGACAAAAGCACCAGCCTGCAGTGGCTTATTATCACCTCCTTCTGGTTCTTGACTCCACCAAAGGATGTTACAATTCACATTCTGGGTAACATGGGACCTTCTGTGGCCTTTCCAGGCACTGGGGGGAACACCTTGCCTCAAGCCCTGAGACAGACAGGGAGGATTGTGAATAGCTGGGCCAGTTCTTACTGCGTTGCCTTGTGAAGCACATCTGCAAGTCTTCATCCTCACAGCCAGCAGGACAAAAGCAAGGACACGAGGACTGCCAAGAAATACGGACCTCAAACACCCTCCATCCATCCTCTCCAAAGCTGGTGATTCCATGGTGATCCTGCTTTTTCTGCCATCGTTCTGCTTTCACAGCTGGGAACCATCCCTGTGGAACACCGTAGAGTTCTGCTGGGGCATCTCCAAGCTAATTAAATCCTCCTTGCTCCTTGGAGAGTGCCAGGGAGCTAAAGCCCCAGTGTCGCAACATCAGCTGTGTTAATGTTATCTCGTGTCAGGCTGGCTGTTTTGGGTGTGTTGTCCTGCTGCCACGCCAAGGACCTGCTCTCTCATCCACATCCCACCTCCGTCAGAAGCTCCAGGGCTCTGTCCAGAGAAGATTGCTCTGCTCTTCCTTCCTCAGTGGGGTAAAGCTGTTCATGAAAGGATGTACTCCGAGAGGGAGGGATGAGGGAGTCATTATCTGCTTCTTGCATCCAGCTGGCAAGGATCGGAGGGACAAAGGAGGAAGAGAAAAAGGCTAATCATAAGGCAGAGAAAAAGGCAAGGGGGGACAGTGGCACTGCTGGAGGTCTCAGCCCCGAGGTGGTGATGAAGACACTCTGGGGATGCAGCAGCCAGGAGGGTGGCAGTGACCTTCCTGCACCTTCTGGATGAAGCCATGGCCTGGCTGGCATTTTCCCCTCATTTCCAGTGAAACACGTTTCCACCTAAGGCAGTCTTGGCACTGCTGCTCACAAGGTGTCCGGCTGGCAGAGGGGCTCCAGTGGAATCTTGGCTGTCCAACACAGGTATCATTCAGGAGCAGGGTTCTTGGGAACAGAAGGTGGCCTGTGTATCAAGGCCTTCTTTCACAGCCATGGCAGTAATGGGAATCACTGCTCTGGTGGATTATTGACAGGATTTTGAGGGAAATCTTGGGAAATTGAGATGCTGCAGTTGAGGCTGGGAAGGTGAATGTCCAGCCAGGCGTTTCTTTGTCAGGGAGACAATAGATCCAGGCAGTAGCAAGAAGTGCTCAGGATTTTTAATTAATTTCTTTCTTTCTTTCCCCTTCACCCTTTGTTTGGATCTTGTTCAACAGGGATCTGAAACAAAAGAGGTTGATTAACTGTTCAAAGGAGGGAGAGCTGAGTGAATCTGCATCATAGCTTGGCTCAGGTGCAGGGCAGATGCTGCTGAGGGGTTGAGGGAACCAGCACTCAAACCTGCCCACTCCAAGTTTTGGCTCTCTGTGGCCTCACAGCTCAGAGGGCAAGCCCAGGAGATGTGGGGCTGCACGGTGTGGGGTGCTGTGACACCAGAGTGGCACTGTCCCACACTGCACCCCTGTAATTCTGCAGCAGTAAGTGGCCCTGCCCTCCTCCCTGTGAGGAGCACCGTGCTTCCAGTCACTGTTTGTGAGCGTGGCCATGGCATCAGCTGCAGTTCAGGTAACCTTGCAGCGCGGACAACCCTGGGTGACTTTCCCAGGGCTGACACAAAGCAAAGATAGACCCATGGTTGTGCAAGCCTTTTCCCAGCCCCACAGCAGCTCCACCTGCCCTCACTGTCTCAGAAATCAAGCCTTCTCTGCCCCTTTCCCAAGGTCTCCCTGATCAAACAGCTTCTTACTGTGCAGAGCAGCCTGTGCCTTCCCCCTGCCTCCTTCCTCCAGTATTTGATGGGCACTGTTTTATCCACTTCCAAAAGGCATCAGACACCTGAGGCATGTCCTGGCAGGTACACCTGACAACTGTGGTTTGGTTTTGTTGGGAGGCATCTGTTGAAGGGTAACGATTAGTCTCACAGCATTTGCTGTCCTGGGAAAAAAAAGAAGTGTGAATTGTGAGAACAGTTTACTGACAGCCCGATGTATTGGTGTAATGGCAAGGCTTCAATACTCCAGCGTGGCACCAGTTGCTGCTAACCTGTTCCTCCATCACGCTGATAGGAGCAGGTCACTTGTCACAGATGGTTAAAAGAAGCTCAGTTATAAAAGGTGCTTTTCTTGGATGGTAGAACAGTGAGGAGAGCTTTCTAAAAGATGGGGTTTTTTTCAAGATCGCACTGTCCACTGTTTCCTTACTGTGGAAAAGCAGAGCCAGAACCAAAGACAATGAAGAACAGAAGACACTTGTGGCAGTGCCAGCCCCAGGGAGATGGCACAAGGGTGACCACTGCCCTGCAAAGCTTTGCCCAAATCCCAAGCCTCCAGCAGGGCCTTTGCCAGGGATGCAGTGTGGTCAGTCCCCTGCCAGGACACCAGCTCTCCCCTGGCACCATGGACACGGGCATGGCATGAGCTAGCCCAAAGCCAGGGCCCAACAAATAGACCAAGAAATCCTCTCCTTCCCAAAACTACCCGCTGCTAATTGTCTGCTCAGCAATTGCTGCAGAGACTGGGGGGGTTGCTCTCATTTACCTCTCATAATTATTGCCAATCACAGAGTGGTCAATAAGCTCAGCTGCATTCCTGTGGCTTGTGTGGACCGGCTGCTTTTCATTTGATTTGATTTCTTTTTAAATTGTAATGGTTTCTGAATTGAAAATGCTAGCACCAAACACACACACACCCCCGTTTCCATGCCTGCCCAGGCAGCTGCTGGCAGTCAAGCCCCACTCCTGCTCCATATTCCTCAATGGAAGTGGCTGGGGGGCTCTGCAGGGGATGTACAAGCCCACGGTGGGGGCACAGGAGTGGGTGGGTGGCTCCTGGACCACGCACAGCCCGTGGCATGTGGCCGGGGGTGAAACACCGACAGCTCTGCTCCATCCCGCAGCACCCCTGGGCTCCCACACTGCTCGAGAAGAGTCTTTTAGGGAAACTGTGTGTGTAATTTATGGATGCTTTTAGCTCCAGGAGATGCTGGGATGAAGGTCTGATGCTGCTCACCTGTGGGTATCAGAGCAAGGAAACACACTCCACCCTCAAGCCTCCCAGCCTCCCACCAGCGAGCCCCTCATCTTGGTGTCTGGGAGCTCAGGACACTCCCAGACTAAAGGAATGGGTTGGTTTGGGTGCCATGAGCACAAGGCAGTGCACGGTGCTGGGTCTGATGGGTGTTCACACCCCCGTGTGTTTGGGGCACCGTTCCTGGCAGCTCCGCTCTGCAGTGCCCCAGTGCTGGCACAGCCTGAGCCCGGGCCCCGTCCCTCGTGCCCAGTCTCCGTGCTGAGATCACTGGGCAGCAGGGAAGCGCGGAATGCCAAGAGCTGCTCCGCTGAGGGCTTTTAAAGGGAGGCCTCGGCATTGTTTTTCAGCTGGAACAGGAAGCGAGAAGGGCTGGCAAGGCAGGGTGTGATGTGTGTGTGTCGGCACGCTGCAGCAGCCTCGGCGGCGTGGGGCTGGGTGCGTGCGAGCCCCGCCAGCCCGGGCTGTGCAGGAGGCACGGACACGCTGTGACCAAGCGGGGAGTGATGGCAGGACGTGCGTGTAACACCTCGGCCGAGTCAGGATCTGTGTTCTCAGGCTCAGCGTGACGGGTGCTGGTAGCCACGCTGCCAGGGGAGGGAGAATCCATCGCGCTGCGTGTGGGACGCCGGCCAGGGTTGCCCTCGCTGAGCTGCTGGAGTTAACAGCGAGAGTCTCGTGGCTGCAGGAACACGGCGCCAAGCCCAGGCGGATCAGCCAAGCTCAAGCCGAGCCCTACTGGCAGGAGCATCCTGTGGTTGCACCACTTCGGAAAGCTTGAGGCCGTGTTTTTGCGTGACACTGGGCTCTGCAGCAGCATCTCTGCCCTGTCCTTCACTCACACGGGCCAGGGGGCTCCTCTCAGAGCCTGGGTTGGTCGCACAGCCATTGCTGCTGGATGCAGCCAGCTCCCAGTAGGCACATGCTTAATTAGCGTGGGGGTTTGGCATCTGCGGGAGCGCTAATTGGGCTCCTTATCAGAGCCTTTCTCTGCAGCCCGGGCAGCCCGTTTGTGGTACAGCATCTCACGGAGCAGCTGCACCAGCCCAAAGGCCTCAGGAAGAGCAGACAAGGCACACAAGGAATGCCTGTGGTATCTCTGTAGGATATAAAGAAATCAGCCGCCGAGCTAAGGAAGGTCAGACTCAGACGTCCTTATCTCGCTTCCCGCAAATAAGGATCATGAATAAAGCACTCAAACATCATGAGCATCATGAGAGGGAGTTAAAAAAACATGCTGTCTATAAATAAGTAACATGTTTCGAGCTTTCATTCTCAGTCTTAAGAGTTTTGTGCCTTTATAAATTTGTGTTTTGAGTTATTTTCTCTGCACTGAGAAATGATAGAAACGTACTTTTCTGGTTTTCAAATCTCTTGAAACGCAAGGGACAATCTCAACAGTCATTGGGTTCCAGGAACTGAAGCTTTAACATCCCCCTCTTGCTTTCTCTTCCTCCCCCAAGAATCATCGTGAGCCTAGTGATAAAACCCAGCCTTCAGCCAACATGGGTGGGGAATCTACAAGGAAGGTATTGACATTTCATGAGGCCAAATGTTGATTGGTTTCTGTTTCTCCCTGCAAGTTCCTTCAGGTCCCAATAGGTTTGAATTCAGTAGAAAACATTTAACCAGGATTACTTTATAGGACTTTGTATGCTGTGATTTGCTGCAGAGGTGGCAGCATTTCCAGGCGTGGAGGGCTGGATCCCTGCCGAGAGCGTTTGTGTTTGGACCTCTTCGGAACCTCTTCAGGTGAAATATATTCTAGTATTTCTAGAAATACAGGTCTTCTTGTAGGATCTTACTGAAGAGACGGGTGAAAAAGAGGATCAGCTGTGAGACAGTAGCAGGGAGCCTGGAGCTCCTTTGGAAAGCACAGGGAGAAGATGAGGAAATGTCGTGAGGAAAGTTTATCGCTAAACAAAACACCTCCAGGTTATAAAGGAGCCTCTGCCAGACTGTAGCTACCATATGGCATTCCAGGTTGTCTGACGAGGTTTCGTGCAATGACTATAGGTCTGAGACCTTTTAGTTTCTGGCTTCGACTTGACCCCAGAGATCTCTGCCTTAGGCAAAGCGCTCAGAAACATTCGTTGGCCTCATTTATTTACAAATGATCAGGGTTGGCCTATTCACGTGCAGCTCCATCCTCATCAGTGGGGATGATGCCTGGCTTGGTCCTTGGCCCACGACGCTGTGATAGATGTAAGTGGGGCAGGAGGGTCTCCATGGAGTGCCGCAAAACCCCACCGTGTCCTCATCTTATCTCCCTCCCTCAGGCAATCGCTTCGGTTCTCCCCTGGTTTGTCATGCAGATGCAGAATCATGGAATGGTTTGGGTTAGAAGGGACCTTAAAGCTTATCTCATTCCAGCCCTCTACCATGGGCAGAGACACCTTCCACTATCCCAGGTTGCTCCAAGCCCTGTCCAGCCTGGCCTTGGACACTTCCAGGCATGTGGAATCCACATTTTCTTTTGGTAACCTCATCACCCTTATCGTAATAAATTTCTTCCTAATACCCAACCCAAACCTACCCTCCTTCAGCTTAAAGCCACATCCCCATCTCTCCCATGCTGTGGTGGTCTCTCCTCCCACTGGCCACCCCCCTGATGTCCCATTGGGTTCCAGGCTGCTCCTTGCCTGCATCTGCTGGAGGTTTCCAGCAAGATGTGAATGCTGGGTTTGCACAGAGACACGGAGACACAGGTCTTTGCACTTCCTTCTCTTAATTGTCTGTTTCCGGGAATAAAAGAAAAAACCTAAACCCTAGCACTCTGCACAGTGCCATTAACTGGCCATAAAAGTGTTTTGCTGCAGAGGCTGGGTGGTCAAGTGGTTTGAGAACAAGATTGGAAACCATCATCTGCCGAGTTTCCAAACTGTTCATGTCACTGAGCCTTGCCGGGGCACGGTGCTTCACCCCATATGTCTCTGTTTACCGTCGATAAAACAGAGCTATTAATACTGCTGTGCTTCAGGGTGATCTTTTGGACTGTAATTAATGTTAAAACCTTCTGAGGTCACTGGCTGGAAGGAGCTGGAGAGGTGCAGAGGCTGTGTGCTGTCGGGCTGCCAGCCTCCACCACAGCTGGGGTGTTTGGTGCCGAGTCCAAAACATCTCATTCACAAGGAATGGAGATGAAAGAGTTTCCTCTAAGGTTCTTGATAGAGGACTGGCTCCAGGTGAGGTAAAGCAATTGAGTTTGTTCTCAAAAAAAAGAATTTTTGACAAGATCAAAATCACTTTGATCCTGATGTTTTTCCATTTACATTGGTTTTTTTTCCTTACATCATCCAAAAAAATGATGAAATGAGGGCTTGTTTTCTGACATGTATTTTTTAACCCAGGCCTTACCAGGAGAGATGCTCTTGCTCTTGGCAGCTGAATGACTTTGTTCCTGTGTGAGCTGGGCAGAGGGGAGAAGTGCAGTCAAAAGTCTCATGCAGGTCTTCAGCATCACCCAAAGGGGTGGATGTGCTTCAACACCCAGCCAATCCTCCTGACCCCACTGGCGATGGAATAGGTGAAATGGGCACTAATTGCTGAATATTACAATTGTGTTTTGATGAAAGTCTTCTGTTTTTCAGGGAAAGTGCTGTGGCACTGATTGCCTCAGAGCTAATGGAGCCAGCCTGAGCCGCTGCAGGCAGAGCAGAGGTTACACATTAGCTCTGCTCACCCTTTCACAAAAGCAAACACAGCAGCACAGCCACTGTGGCTCGGCAGGTGACCCCAGGATGGGGATGGGGAGCAGCTCCCAGCAGTACCCTGATGCTGAGCCCTCTTCCTGCTTGTTGTGCTTCTGCTGATGAGCAAGAAGAGCCCTGTGCTGGGTGGGCAGCAGGACCCCAGGGGTCTCTGCCCTGTTCTCCCACTGCAGCTCCTCATCTCCTGGGGCTGGAGTCCCCCTGCCCAGCACTGGGTGCCCCTGTTGGTGTTGCTGAGACACAAACCTTCCCTGCTCCCAGGAGGAGACTCCTCACTCCCCTTGAGCATCCCATCTGCTGAAGGGAGGGAAAGGAACGCTGGCGCCTTCAGGGTGGGGTGCAAAGCCCTGCAGTCAGAGTCCTGCATGGAGTTCGGTGCTGCCCTACTGCCCTGTGTGTCCCTCAGTGAGAACAGCTTGTGTGTGTGGTACCTGTGAAGTGGCACAGTGTGGATGTCCTGCCCGAGATGCTCCCACTCCAAGCAGCGCTCCTGGTAAATTAAGGAAAGTGATGTCATGCCAAAAGGATTTAACAGCCTCTCCTTGGGTGAGCCCTGTGTGCGTCCCCTGTGTGCCCCAGCCTTGTGAAAATGGGAGTGGTCCCTGCACACAAGTGTGTTCCTGGGCAGGCTGCTGGCATCCATCCCTTCAGACAGAGAGTATTGTTAGGGAGCGAATGCTGATTGCTTGGAGGGAATATGTCCTGCGCTGGGAATTGCTACCGTGCAAATGTCAGCTCTTATCAGCCACATGTGGGATGTGCAGGGCCTGCAGGGGGAGTGCTCATGTGTGGGGTAAGGAAAAGGGAGGCATTGCTTCTGTCACCCCCCAAGGATGCTGAGGACTTAGGACCATTCCTTAAATAAACATACCTCAGGGTCTCAATCCCATTTAAGCTTCAGCTGCTTTTATGGTACTCCTTGCACTCGCTTGCAAGAGCTGCTCAGTTTTACCTTAGGCTAAGGAGGGGTGGTGTGTTATTTCTCAGGCTGGGTACCCCAGCAGCAGGCATCTCAGACCTCTGAGGGGTTCAAACCAGCCCCTGCACTTTGTCAAAGCCAGCTTGAGTTGCCATGCCCAGCTCGGAGCAAATAAATATGAACTGATGCCCTTTGGGAGAGTGGACAGAAGATTGCCACCCCTGCTGCGAAGAAGCATTCTCATTTTGGAGCTTTGATGCTCTGAGCAGGACTCTGAGCTCAGCATCCCGGGACGTTCCATGCAGCCACAGCCTGTTTATTCAATGCTCCATCCGGCACAAAAGCCGTATTTTACTGTCAGATGCTCCCCATTAGCTTCAAGTGTGAAATTATCATTCCCACCCTTTTACCAACCCCACCCTTGTGAGGAAATGAGGGAGCAAACAACTCAAGGGCCGTTCACAGGACGAGTACGAGCTGTCACTTGTCAGCACAGAGCCCACTTACAGCAAGAATTACTGCCCTGCTCCCAGAAGGGCCGGAGGGGGCCCGGCTCACAAACACCGCCGTGTTACCATGTTCACATCAGTGCAGGGCAAAGCAACCCCGAGGTGTTTGCACCCCTCTGCAGTCGGGAGGATTCAGGGTGCAGCCCCACAGGGGTCCCTGGGATGGGGGGAGAGGACACGGAGCCCTGCAGATGCCAGAAAGGGATGAAGTGGCCTGTCCCCTCAGCCCTGGCTCCTGTCCCTGGGTTCTCCTCTGTTCCAAGAGACCATCTCACATCTCCTTGAGATGCCAAAACTGACTGATAGTGCCTGGACCACATTTTTCCCTTTCTCTTCTGAAGGCCGGTTCCCATAACAACCTGGTGGTGTGGCACTGAGGGATCAAGACACTGTTTTCCTTTTGCTTCCTGCCTTGCAGATTTACCCTGTACGCAGTGGATACGCGGGGGAGACACTCAGAGCTGAGCACAGTCACCCTGAGGACAGCCTGCCCGCTGGTAGACGACAGCAAGGCAGAAGGTCAGTGTTCAGGCGCCTCGTGTTCCGCGCCAGGAGACATTTCCTGCTCAATCTGATTTTCCTTTCTTCACTGTGCTCCCACAAAGCTGCCCAGGCCCTTCTCTCCCAGTGGGAAGGCTCCTTTAAATTCACCCGTGGGCACAGGGACGTTCATCTGGGGAGGGGTGACAAATTGCAGGAGTGTCCAGGGGCAGAGTCTCCTTGGCTGGGCAGCTGATGGCTCCGTGGTGCCACACAGGCATCCTTGCCATGCACGGCTGTGGGAGCTGGTGCTGTGTGTCTGACACAAGTCCCCTGGAAAAAGAGCAATCCCTTCTCACAAACCTGGGAGAGGCAGCCCTGGCTGGGCTGTGCAGGGCACCATTGGCTCTGGGTGTTTGAAAGGATGCTGGGGGCAGCTGGCTCAGTTTGGAAACAGAAATACTGATAAAAGCCCAGCCACTTTTGCACATTTGCATTGTTCAGTTTTGAAACTGATCCCGCTTGTCCTTACACCCAACCCAGAGCACCTGGCCCCTTTCAGATTTAAAAGGATTCCTCTAAGTGACCATCATGTTACCTGTTCTCTTTCTTGCTTGCTTTCCATTGGGAATACCACACAGAAGAAAGTTTTGGTTAGTGCTTAGTTCCATGTTCAGTAAGAAAAGCATTCCTATGAAAAAACAGCAAACAGGAGACTAAGGAGAAGGAAGGAGATGCAGTTTTGTGCATTTCTCTTCTCCAAAATGAGATCTTTTTCTCCGGCATGGAGTTAAAGCTCGTTTAACACATCTGAGCTGCTCCAGCCAGTGCCCACAATGATGAGGTGCTGCATTTCTGGCTGAAGGACCGCCCTGGGATCACCAGTGTTGATTTCTTCCTACTCTTTAGCACCATAGCTGTGAATGGCTTTTGGTTTGGTGAATTTGGGACCAGCTTGCCTGCCCTTCCTGGGAGGATAAGGCTTTGTCTGCCTGTCCTGGCAGCTTTTTGCCTCCCCTCCTCCTGCTCCTTCCTGGAGTATTGCTGGAGTCTTTGGGGCAGCTCTGCTCGTGCAGGGCACCCAGTGCAGGATCAGCCTGAGGAATTGCTCAATGCTGTCCAGCCACTGAACCCTGCTGCAGGCAGCCCCAAGGGACTGGCAGCCATCCCAGCTGCCTGCCCCTGCTGCCAGCCCTGCCAAGGGCTCTGCTCCTCCTCTTCCCATGTTAGCACCTTCAGCTGCTCGTTAATCCCGTGCCCTGATCCTTTCCAGAGATAGCTGACAAAATCTACAACCTCTACAACGGCTACACGAGCGGCAAGGAGCAGCAGACAGCCTACAACACCCTCATGGAGGTCTCTGCCTCCATGCTCTTCCGAGTCCAGCACCACTACAACTCCCACTACGAGAAGTTTGGAGACTTCGTCTGGCGCAGTGAGGATGAGCTGGGGCCCAGGTACCTGTCCCTTCCCTGTGTCCTGCCGTGCCCCATGCCCAGAGCACCCCTCTGCTTGGCACTGTGGATGGGACCCCTCTGCCTTCTCTTTGGAGCTAAGACAAGTCCCCTTTTGGTGTTCACCAAGCTGTCCTGCATCCCCTTGGACCACCAGGTCCTGCTCAGTCCTTGGATGAATTCTGGTGGGGCAGCTGGGGGGTCTTTGCATGAATGTTTGTATCACCCAGCCTGAACCAAGTGGGTGATGCTTCAAACAAGTGGGAGCTTGGAAACACTGAGGAGCGGGGGGCAAAGGGTGTAATATAGGCCTGGAAAAGTTCTTCCTTCTCCCCTTGTTCCTATCTGCTGGTTGGATGTGGCTGAGGATCTCTCACAACTGTTCACACCCCTCCTGGACATAGACCCAAGCTGGCCTGGGGCTTGTCCTCCTCTAGAGATGACCTTGGTAGTTCATAGGCCTCTGGCCCAGAGCCATTCTCATCCTTCCCACTGCCTTCCCTTTCCTTTGACTACACTGCAGGCTTGTTTGTCCTTTGCAATTGTTCCTTTTCCTCTGAATCCCTGGGAACCATCAGCTGCTTCTTACACATCCTTATTTCCCCTGTTCCTTGAGATCCAACCCACTGGAGGATGCTGTCCAACCCGATACCTGCACCAAGCCATGGGGCAGCAGGGTGGCATTTAAACTGCCAGTCTCAGGACCAGCTACATCTGGAGCCAATGGTCAATTGGGCTGCTGTCTGTTGTCCTCCCCGAGCCAGGGGAGCTCCTCACAGCACTGCTCTGCCCCTGCTCTGTACTTGAGAAATTCGTGACTTGCAGCCAAGGGGATGAATCTGTAAAAGCCAAGGCAGCCAGTGCCAGGCTCGTGACAAGAGCGAAGCTCTGCCATCCAGCCTGGCTTCTCAGGGAGCTTGGACAGCAGCAGAGGCACTGACACAGCAGGAAGCAACGAGGATTCTTTTTTGCCAAGGGAGGCCATCTCGTAGCAGGGTTTTAACTGACAGGCTGTTCTCCTTCCCAGGGGGACATTCATTTTTGTACCTTGAAATGTTTATCAGATGAGCCTCGGCTTCACAGCAAATGTTTGCTCATAAAACGGAGCGACAAGAGGGGAGTCGATTGCCTCTGTGTAATAAATACATCACACTGAGGTCCTCGTGAGCCCAGTTTCCATGAAAGCCACAGGTTACTGCAAACAGCTGCTGGCAAGAAGACACACTGACAGCCAGATGTCCCAACCAGACCGTTTACATTAAGGAGACATTAAAAACTTAGCTCATAGGTGGCCCTAAACCAGGACTTTCTGTGGTCAGCAGCATCTCAGCACCTGGCTTGCCTCATCCTGCTCATCTCCTCTAGCAACAACAGCCCCTTTCCTGCTCCCCCCGTTCCTCTCACAGACACCAAGTGAATCTCACACAGTTAATTTGTTCCAACAAGACAGAAGAATCTGTCTAAATCAGTGAACTTTAATGCTACTGTGCATCCAGACCTCTGGATCCAAGCAGCCAGCAGGCTTCCTAACACAGCCATGGGGAGATTTCACTATTATTTTCTCTTACTGTGTTTGCAGGCCTATTCTTATGACCACTGCAAGCAGGGTATGGCTTTTAGGAGGAGGCAGAACAAATAATTAAGTTAAAATCTTCTTTCCGTGCCCCTACTTGTGGCTACCAGCAGCACTGGGGTCAGTATGTGACATCAGCCCAGGGCTCAGAACCTGTCCCCTGCTCCAGCCAGTCACCCAGGCAGGCAGCCAGGCTGGCCAAGGGACATGAAGTGCATCTCCAGAGCAGCTGACTTCTGGTACAAGGGGGAATGCAATGTTCTGATGGGAGGCTGTGATAAGAGGCCATCAAGTCCTGGACTCGCTGTCCTTGCACACGAGGGTCTGAAAGACCCAGGTCAGTTCTCAGTAGAGTGGAAAAATCGGAATTTATGGCAAAACCACCTCATACAGGAACACAGCATCCAGGCAACCACCGTCTCCCAGCAGTCTCAGGAATCTCATCCTTCCTTCCAGCCCAGGTATCATTTTTTATTGGCTTCTTCATGCTGCTTCACCCGCTTTTAGTACCTCCCTCCGAGGTGGGGCAGGGCAGGGTCTGGCTGGCTCTGGATATGTTTTCATCCCACACCAGCCCTCAAGGTGAGTGTTGGCTGTCCCCTGTGCAGCTGAGGGACAAACAGGAGCACCCCTGGCACTGGGCAGAACAGGAGGCTCCTACTCTTGAGCATATCTTTGCAGAGCTGGGGCTGGCAGCAGGGCCCTCAGTGCCCTGTCCCCTGTGCAGAGGGAACACTGGTTCATGCAGGAGCCCTTGGAAAGTGCCCTGGCAGCAGACACCCATCCCCTCCCTTTCCTGTCCCCCACCATGCCACGAGGCACCACAGAGGGAAGTGGCTGCTTAGAGCTGTCACTATTTTTAAATCCCCCTCTTCATCATTTGTGACTGTGCTGTGACCTCCTAAATCCACCACCTAAGTGCAGTCCAGAATCAGTCCCTGGCTCCTGTGGTGGGCGTGTGGTGGGAGGGAGGGCACTGCTGGCCCACACCAACGTGGGGACATCCCCATCTGGGCTGTGGGTGAGGGGGAAGGGGGTCACTTCATCCCTTTGGGGACTGAGAGCTTGGGGTCTGGACACAGGCAGGCAGGAGAGTGACTCCCCTCTCGCTCCCCTGCCGTCCCCTCCCAATTCCTGCCCTTTAATAAGGCAATAAATTGCCATTTCTGGCAGGGATGAGGTCGGTCAGCATTTAGGAAGATTTCGTTTCCAGTATTTGAAAAGGTGGTCGTTCTGACCCGACAGCCCTCCGTAGGGAGCACTTGGGTAATACCCAGGGCTTGATTTATGGTGTTAAATTGGCAGCCCAAGAACTGCTCCTGTAATTTATTACCCAGTCTTCACCAGAAAGCCTCTCTCTCTTTCTCACCCCTCCCCTCACCCGCTCTGACTCTCTTCCTCCTTATTTTTTTTAAGAGGGAACAGCTGACAGCCGAAAGCTAAATCTAACGTTTACACATGACTTCATTACCCCGCTAAAGTAAATGACTCAAAGCGGTGAAACCCATCAAAACTGGAGCTTTGGCACTGGACATCAAAAGCCAGGGGCCTGATTCCCTCTCCCCCGTCGCCCTGTCTCCTCTGTGACCACAGTGCAGTGTGTTTTCAGTGTTCTCATAGGGCCAGCCCATCATGTGCCACGTCCCATCCTTAAACGTAGGTTTTTCCTGGGACTGACTGCACAGAGTGAGCTATGGATGCAGCAGGTGTGTGGAGACAGCTCCAGGAGGGGCACAGCCCCTGGGACAGCCCCTGGCACAGCAGGCAGCAGCAGGTTGGGCTGGTTTGACCCCTGAATTTCGTGCCATCCCTGAGCTGCTTCTTACACATAGGATATTTGCCTGGATAAGAGACCTGAGTATAGATCAGGAAGCAAGGACAACATGGTAAGTTCTAGCAATATCCAGGAGATCATTCAAGTGTGGTGGAGCAAGCAATGAAAATGAGAAGGTGGAGAAGGCCAAGGGAAATGGCAGCAAAGGCAGGTTGTGTGGGAGGAAAGTGAGAGGTGGGTGAGAAAGCTGTAGAGGGTAGGGTAGGGCAAGTGGTGAGAAGGGAATAGAGGAAGGGCAGAGCGTGGCCAGCAGACAGCCACTGGCCAGCTGAGACATCCACTCCTTTGTTGTTGTTGGTTACCCACCTCCGGGGTTTGCCTCAAGGGCTGGTCATGGCCACTCCTCATTGCTCCCCTCTTGCTGTGGCTGGGAGAGGCCTCGTGGTGAGCTGGAGTAGTGACCAGTTTTGGGGGAAAACCCAATGATTGCTTGTTTGTCCTTTGAATAAACCAATTCCCCATGTTGGCACAGAGTTCAGGCCCATGGACCAGCATGAGCGCAAGCTAAAGGGCTGAGGAAGGGCCAGTACCCCATTTTGGAGCTGCTTTATGACAAATCAGGGTGATCGTGGAGCTGTGGCCTTAGAGAGATGAGAGTTCTCCTTTGTGAGGGTGTTCTGGCTGAGTGATCTCCTCCTGAGCATGGCCAGCTCACATGGAAGTCCATCCTATGAGGTGATGTGGGTACTGTGCTTGTTCAGCCTTTGCTGAAAGGGAGAATCAGTGCGGATGTTAAGAAACAATTGCTCAGCATTAGGATGAGGAGCACTGGAAGGATCACCAGCTCCCGACTCTAGGAACACCTCAGAAATTCATCTAGGCAGGTTGATCCCAGCAGGAAGTGGCACAGGTGATGACTTTTGGTCCTTTCCAGCTGCAGTGACTGTGATGTGTTGAAGTTTGGCAACTGTAGTGACAATCACTACAGACTTTGGTTCTCAGCTGAGCTGAGCTTGAATCAATCAGTCTTCACCAAAAGTACCTAATGCCATCATGGAATTTGTAACTGCAAGGGGCACACACCCAGCAGCACAGGACCTGTTCCTGGCACTGTGTCAGGTCGTGGTGTGTGGTGGGAGCACCAGATGCTGTCGAAGGTCAGGTGGCTGCTACGGAGAGTAACGTGAGTAGAGGTGTTGTGTCAGAGCTGGGCACAGCTCAGCCCATGACATCATTATTGTAGACGTGCGTGTTACTAACGAGGCTCAAATTGCACGGTCTGGCTTGTCTTTGTGGATTAAATCCGTAAATGGATATCATGGAGTGTTGTCCAGCAAGGGCCAACTTCCTTTGCTCTTCCTTTTCCCTCCCAGCTGACCTGGAGCACATCACCCTGGGGAGGAGTGGGACAGTTTTCCATGTGCAGCCCTGGAGGAGCAGTGGTTTCCTACAGCCTTTCATCCAGTGTTCCCGCTCTGGAGGGGGAGGTCCGGGCTGGCTGGGGGTGCCAGGATGCCCTCTGGCCTCCTGCCGCCGTCTCTGCCCTCTGCTCTGGCGCTGAGGTGACCCTGACCAGCCCTGCCCTGGCGTCCCATCCCCGGACATCAGGCTCACGACGCTTCCCCCGGGCCGGGAGCTCACAGCCCGGGCTGCAACACCACTCAGCTTTCATAATCAAATAATCCCCATGTTTATGCCTTGCTGACTGACAGTGCTGCCCCTGACATATCATTATCAGGAATTTACATTCCTGCAGGAACTGCGAAATCCCCGACTCCTGAATCCAGAGCTTTCCTGTGGCACCAGAGGAAAAGGAAATAATCTGTGATCTTGAGACTTTTAGACCACTGAAGTAAACCCTCTTCCCTCCCTTTGTTTGATTTAGCACTTTGCAGACTCCCACAAGGGGATTCTTGGCTTCTTACAGGTTTATTTTGTTTTGTCTTAATGTGTTGTGCTTTTTTTCCTCACTCTTCTAGTGTCAGTCCTTTTGGGCCGTTTGCCTTCTGAAGACTTGGGAAATCAGGAAGGGGAGGGGTGGGCTCATCAGTCAGGAGCAGGAAGGTGCTGGAGGTCTCACCAGGGTGCCAGGTGGGGCCAGCACACGTGCTGGAACTGGCCAGGATCAAGTGGTAGTGGTGACAACGTAGCTGGGGCAGACTGTCCCCAGGGCACACAAGCTGCTCCAGTGGGTCAGACCTGAGGTCCTGGTGGTGTGAAATGGCAGATATCCCCAGAACTTTGGGAAAAACAGAGCTTCTCTCCACTTGAAACAGGAAAGACAATGTCTTACGCAGTGGGTCTCATCCATTCTTGTCACAAGACAGAGCTGGTGGCAGAACGCAGAAGTTCTGACTCCTGATCTCCCCTGTGCTTTTCCCACACTGCTCCGTTCCCATCTGTGTCCCCTCCAGGAAGGCTCACCTGATCCTGAGGAGGCTGGAGAAGGTCAGCAGCCACTGCTCGACGCTGCTGCGCAGTGCCTACATCCAGAGCCGCACCGAGACCATGCCCTACCTGTTCTGCCGCAGCGAGGAGGTCCGGCCGCCCGGCGTGGTCTGGTACAGCATCCTAAAGGACACCAAAGTCACCTGCGAGGAGAAGATGGTCTCCATGCTGCGCAACACCTACGGGGAGTCCAAGGGGCGGTGAGGGAAGGAGCGGGCCTGGAGCTGTGGGAGGCAAAGGGACTCCGAGGAGTCGAGGACTTGTGATGTGCTGAGTGGCTGGTGGGGTTTGGGGTCGGGTGATGTTCAGAGGGGGTGGAAGGGGACAGCGAGGCCAAACAGGACTTTCTCACACAGACGACAGAGAAACAAGAAATGAGCAAGTTGGACTTTATTTCTTTTCCTTTTTTTTTTTTTAATTTTTCAAGAGTGAAAGAAAAAAAAAAGAAATTACCTAATTTGACTCAGCATAAAAGCCTCTCCTTTTTAATCTTTTCTTACTGAATTTCCTGGACTACACACTCCAAAACCCTGGGAGGAGGAGATACCCACTCGAGGCCAGGGCCAGGCAGAGGGTAGCTGCTGGGCGCAGGGTGACCCCCTCCCTTCCTGCCCTGCCCGCCCTGCTGCCATGGGGCAGGAGCTGTGGGGCGAGAGGCCCCGGTGCCGTGGTGGCTGAGGACGCCAGGAGGAGGTGGCGGGTGGCCAGCGAGGGTCCCGGAGGGGGAAGGCAGGCAGGTGGTGCCCGGGACGCTGCAGGCAAGCTGGGCTTTTGCACCGCTCCGAGTGGCCGGGGCGGCTCCGTGCGCAGCCTTGGTTCACAAGGCTCCCGGCAGCTTGTTCTGTGCATTAAAGATTCATATTAAGTCCATCTTTGCTGCCTCACTGGTGTTTCTTCCTGACATTTCTGCTTGGGCGTTCGTGGGGTTTCAGTTCTTGGGAGGACATCACCGATGGATGCTCCTGGGGTGTGACTGAGATGAGGGACCCCAAGAGCTGCAGCACAGAAAGGAGGGAAAAGTGCAGCCTTTCGCCCAGGGTCCTCCCCTCCTCAACACCCAGCACAGCCACTGGTCCCAGTGGGAGCTGGGAGCGTGTGGGAAAGCCCAAGAAGAAAGCCAGGGGCTAAAAAGACATGGAGAATCTGGTTTCTTTTACTGTCAGATGTGGGTTAGGCTGGCCCAGGCTCCCTGTGGGTAATGGATTTCTCAGCCTGGTAGCCAAAACAAAAAGCGCGGGAGGGTGAGAGGGGAAAAATACAAAAATCAGATCAGCTCAAATCTATTTCTTTTTCCTTTTTAAAGCAAAACAACGAACCTGGAGAGGGAAGAGGGAAGAGTGTGGGTTGAATGAATCCGTTTAGTCAGCCCAAAGCAAATAGTTTTGTTTAGTTTTTCAGGTTAGTTAACCCTTTAACATCAAAGCAAACAAACAGGAGGTGAGTTTCAAAACAAAAATGTTTTGAAACCAAACAAAGGTGCAGGATTTGATGTGGAGAAGGTTCAGCCAGAGACCTTTTTCTTCTTGAGCTAAACCTATTTGCCTGATTTGCACCCGCTCAAATAATTCTGGTTGTTCCTTCCAAACTGCTCTATTTTTTCCCCCTCTTTGGTTATGTCTCTTCATTTGAACCACATTCATGTGCATTGGGGATGACGCCAGTACCTGGTCAAAGTCCTGCTGGAGTTCACAGAAAACTTTGCTGTGACATTGCTGCCTGTGAGACAAGCTCCAAAGCATTGAAGGTTGCCTGAGGTCTTAATTTTTAATCTAAATCTCTTTTTCTGATGGAGAGAGAGAGAGGAGGATGACACTGAGGGCTCTGGGCTATGGCCTCTGTGTCACTGAGGCTCGTACCACACTGAAAACGAAGACCAAGGAGGGACCATGACACCACCCTGTGTTAAAATCTGAGTGCCCAGCACTGCTGCTGCCCCTTCACTATCCCTTTGCCCTTTGGGGGTGACTGGTGGCCTCAGAGTTTCCTTGTGAGGATGAAGGAGATGACCATGATTTCTTGCAGTCAAATGAAGACTTTGCATTTGCCTGGTTGGAGCTGCCACAACACACAGCAAAAGCCTTGAAATGCCAACGTGGTGGTGCCTGGCCAGTGCCCAGCCTGGTGTCAGACAGAGCTGCCCATTTCATGTGCTGCCAGGACACTGTGTGTGCACTTCTGGGGGGTGAAAACCCCCAAATCTCTCATTGGAGCCACTGATGCAGGGTGACTGGGACTGCTGTGCAGTTTTGAGTGCCACAGTGTAAGAAGGGTCTAAAGCCTTTGGAGGACATCCAAAGCAGGGGCACAAAGATGGTGAAGAAGGATGGAAGCCATAGGAGGAGCAGCTGATGTCACTTCATTCGTTCAACCTAGAGGAGACTGAGGGGAAATGATATCACATTTTGCAGCTTCCTCTCAAGGGCCAGTGGAGGTGCAGGAACTGATCTCTCCTCTCGGGTGACCAGTGACAATTCCTGAGGGAACGACTGGAGCTGGGCCAGGGCAGGCTCAGGCTGAGAGCAGGGAAAGGTTCTTCCCCCAGAGGGTGCTGGGCACTGCCCAGGCTCCCCAGGGAGTGGGCACGGCCCCGAGGCTGCCAGAGCTCCAGGAGCGTTTGGGCACCGCTGCCAGGGATGCCCAGGGTGGGATTTTGGGGTGTCTGGGCAGGGACAGGAGCTGGACTCGGGTCCTTTGGGTCCCTTCCCTTCCCACTCAGGATATTCCATGATTCTGTGCCTCTATGATCATCCCCTCCTGGCACCTGCAGAGCAGGCAGTGGCTCCATTGCCTGTAGGACAGGTCCCCCTGGACACTTGGCAGGACACAGCACAGGCCAAGGCTGCCAGGAGCAGCAGCAGCCGCAGGGAGCTTGGCTGGTCCATCCTGTCCCTGCTGCTCACCGAGTGCAGCTCCAGGTGCTTTGAAGCTGTCTTGTTTTCTTAAGGCTCTGGCCCACAGCTATACCTCTCCCTGTACTTTATAAACACAGGGTTTTATTTTGTTTTTGTTTGCTTGGCTCGGGGGTGATTCATTTCTCTTGGAAGCCCCGTGCAGCACACGGCGATGGGGAGCAGCTCTGTGGTCTCGCTGCAGGCGAGAGCCGGTGTTGACCAACCTGAGGGACAAATTGCCTGTGTTTTCTGACTGGACTGGAGGTGTGACAGGGATAATGCTGCCCCTGGGACTCCTCTCCATTGTGAGTGTGGTGCTAGGTGTTAGGAACAGGAGATGCCAGCCAAAATACAAGGCAGCTGGCTGGCTGCCCCTCAGCATGTTTTTCTCCACTCTGACACTACGAGCTCCCCCACAGCAGTGTTTTTGCACCTGGGATGCCCATCCCTCACAGAGCTCCGGGAAAGGGGCAGCTTGGGGATGTTTTGTTGCAGATGGTGATGGAAAGGAGATCTTCAGCCCTGGTAGGAGCAGGACTGGGACAGGCTGGTTGTCCCCTGGATCCACACTGCAGCTGTGTCTGTTGCAGAGACTTGGTTTGCTTTCTTTGGAAGGCTGCTGAGGAGCTTTGCTTTGCATCCGTGGTGAGACTGGCTGTTGGTACGGGTACATGTACAGAGTGAGTTGTGTGTGAGCCTGTGTTAATATGTGCAGAGCAGGTGGAAGAGTCTAGACTCTGGGCTGCAGCCATTAACCTGTCGTGAAGCACACCTAGCTCCCAGATCAAAGCCAGGAGAGCCTCTGGCCGGTGATGCTACCTGGCACAGCACACCCAAGCCAAACAAAACCGAGGAATTCGTCGAGGTTACACATCCTCCAGCACACAGCTGAAAGGAAGGGTCTGTATTTTCTCCCTGGAAACTTTGGAGAATGTAACCCTCTGGCTTTCAAGATAAACAGCTGTAGTCATAGCCCAGCAATGCTGGCAGATGGACCTGTGCCCCACAGTGTACACACACACACGCACACACACACAGACCCCTGCCATTCCTCTGGTGCCCTCGGGGGAAAGGGATCCCAGCTCCAAAGCAAATTCCTGCTGCCCCAGGAGCTGGTTCCTTTTGCCAGCCGATACCCTGACTTTGCTGTGCCACTGCCTGGGCTTTGGCAGACCAGGGGTGATGCTGTCCTTGGTGGGAGAGCACCAAGGGGTGGATGAAATGTGAAAAGCAAGTGGGGAGAGGGGCAAAAAGATGCCATCATCCAGGTTTAATAGATAAACTCCCCACATCCATTTGAAAAGCTGAAATTATTTCCCCTATGGCATGGCTGGGAAGGGTAGCTTGGCTTCAATGGCTCCTGGATCGAGTGATCAGCTTTAGGATGAGTTAAGGTCAAAAGGAGAAACCTTCTCCATGTGTCTTTGCAGTGAGTGCGTGTGCAGGTAACAGCACTGATAGAGCAGCCGTGGGTGCATCCTGCACAGCCTGGTCCTACTTCCCCCATCCATGCACCCCAGCATCCCATAAACTCCAGCTCAGCATGGGGACAGTGTTTCTCTGCAGAGAAACCTTTAACAAGCATTCACTGCCACCTCCAGCACCCTGTGAGCATCCCGCTGGGCACACGCCCTTCTCGAGGGCACCCCAAATCTGCCACTTGTCTGGCAGCCCAGCACTGGTGACAGCTGCAGGTCCCCTCCCAGGGCTGCGGGGCTGTGCCCTCCGGAGGAGCCCGAACAATCCCCATTGTCCCCACGGCCATTGTTCCCCCGCCCTGGTCCCGGCCGGGCTGCAGCTGGCACAGAGGGGCCGATTGTTTGGGTTTTTGTGCTGCTGATGACACACCACTCTGGGACAGCTTCTTCCCACGGCGGAGGCCTCTGGAGTCAAGTGCTGAGTTTGCTCCCTTATTTATTTGTTTGATTTCTGCTTTTCCTCTTTTCTCTCTTTTCTTTTCTTTTTCTTTTTTTTTTTTTTTTAAATTTTTCCTTGGTTGGATGGGACTCTGCTGAGGCTGGGGAAGAAGCCAAGGGAGTGCCGGTGGCTGTGCTGTGTGGGCAGCCCAGGTCCTCACCATCCTGGGAGGTTCCTGGGGGGAAAAAAGCCTTGCAGTGGCACTAACGCTTAGCCATGGCAGTGCCCTGTGGTGCCACGGATGACTCAGTAGCCTGTGAGCTCATAGCTTGTTGCCCTGGGAGGATGTAAACCACATGTTGTACCTGCTGGGCCAGAGGCAGGATTAGCTGTCCAGAAGCTGAGCATCATGACGTGAATTGATTTGTGCTCTGTGGGACACAAAGGAAAAGGTTTCTGGTTTATTTTCCTAAGTACACATGGCCTGACTGCCTCCCTGAGCGTTGGTGGTCGTGATGTTAAACCGGGACCATGGCTCACAGTGCCACCGTGGTGGGGGGACATGGCCTGGGCAGCTCTGGCCTTGCCAGTGCCCCTCACAGTACTGGGCTGGGGGGCACAAAAATGTGCCAACAGGCTTTTGATCCTGGGCACCAGGAGTTGCCAGGGCTTCAAGGGTTGGTTTGAACCACTATGGTGTGCTCCAGCTTGGGCATTTCCTGTGGTGCTATGAGGGTAGGGAGGCTTTAAGTGCTTGGGTGGAAAGTTTGAGCATTGCAGTATTAATAAAGAGTGCAATAAAAAGAATTCCCTTTCCCGTCCCTGCACCTGCCCACCCTCCCATCTTTCCAAGCCTGTTGAGCAGGCACTGTGGTGTGGAGCCTTATGGAAACACAGCAGCACCAGGGCTTGGGAAAACCCACGTTCTTGGGGTGACATTTGGAAAAGAACAGGTCTGTGTTACAAGGTGAGTGCCTGAAGACAGAGGTGGGTTTTGACGTTCAGCCAGAACCATCCCCATATCTCAATTCTTTCACCAAAAATGCCAATGGATCTAAAGCATAAGTTGGGTTGGATGGGCTGGATGAGGATAAAGGGCAGCAGCAGCGAGCTTAGGTATGGGGCTCTTAGGCTTCTTTAAAAAATATATAACAGGGGAAGTGATTTATAAATAAATAAACTGGCAGATAACATCTTAAAAGCAGGGCAAGGAGGGTGGCTACAAGGGAGGATGTTGCTGTTTGGATTAGTTCTTCATTCATCATAAGCAAAATGATCAAAAAGTTGTGAATAACCTTTTGTCTGAAAAAAAGAAAAAATAAAAATAGAAATTTCATGGAAGTTGTTTTTAACCACTAACAATCCTCGCCAGGCCCGAGAGAAGTCAGCCAAAAAATTGTCAAGACCTTTAAAACTATTTTGACACAGTATTGCCTCACTTGTACTTAAAGAAAAATGAAGACCCTGGCCCTTTGGCTGCATTTTATCGGAGAACTTAGGCCAGTTGTTGACTTGAATGATGTAGGCAGCTGTTATTCCAGTTCAGGGCAGAGGGAAAAATCTGGGGCCATCGCAGCGTTGTGGTAGTTAATGAGCAGCAAAAAGAATTCCGGCCTCAGAACCGCTCACTTTTCTTCACCTTCCAGGTGTGTGTGCCTTAGAAACTAAAAAACTGAGGAGGTGGAATGAACAAGTCCAGGAAAAGGTAGTGCTGGACCAGAAAGGGTTTGGTGGGTTTGTGTGTCTGCTTGTGTGCAGGCAAGTGAAGCCATGGGCACACCTCTGCCAGCCTCAACATTCATTTGATTTTCAGAGGTCCTTGTTTACATGGAAAGGAGGGTTTTTTTCGTATGTGTGAGTAGTTTTCTTTATATTCCAGTCCTCCTATGCTTTTTTAAGCCTCTGTGTCTTTTTGACATGACATTTTTCTGCTGCTAACAGCTTCATTTTCCCATTACAGGATGATCTTTAAGGTCCCTTCCAACCCAAGCCATTCTGTGATTCTGTGATCACCACAGTCACCAATGCCATGCCTGACTGAGAAGCTGTGACTTCGAGCCGGGAGAGGGTTTTGCCATAAGAATTCAGAGCAATTTCCCCAGCTTTCTTTAGTGATTGATCTCCAGACAAGACAAGTAACCTGGACACAGAAACTGTTGTTCTGACCGTGCATTCCAATTGATCCTGGGGTGGCTGTGCACATGCAGGAGGGGGGGAGCTGGGCAGAGCCCAGCAGGGGTGAGCTGCCCGCTGTTCCCTGCCTTCATGGCTGCTCCCATCTTCAGGTCTTTATTAATGCCTAATAGATCAACACACAGCCTATTGATTTGTGCATTGCCATAGACACAACCCATTTAATCCCTGGGCCTTTTTACCTACAGCATGTGCTATTGATAGGGCTGTGTGTGACGCACTTACACTCCATTAATAATGCATTGACCAAAGACAAGGATGGTATAGAAAACACGAGGCATTCTTGCTCATGAGATTTCTGTCTCTCCCTGCTCAATATGTTGCAGCGGTTTTTCACGGGTAAAATGCAAAACATTTTTTTACTGACTTATTTATGCCAGAGGGGGAAAAAAAAAAAAAAAAAATATTTTCATCCCTCAGTCTATTGCCCCCACCACACACAAATTATTGGTGTACACGTCACAAGGCCTTGGTCTGGTTGGGGGGACAGCAAGCTCAGCTCTCTCTAGACCACTGGAGCTGATTTATCTTTATCTGTCTGTTTTCGCATATGTCCAAAGGCTCTGTGCATGGGGATATTCAGCTCTCTGGCTGCACAGTTTGCTTTCAGCCTTGCTTCCCTCCTAGGTAACACCTCTGAGCCAAGGCACGTTCCCACTGGGAATGGTTTTCTGGATGAACATGTTCTGCACGTGATGAAGAAGGTAAGCAGAATATGGACAACTTGATTTTAATCTCTCTCACACCAAAACCTCCACCAGCCTGCCTGGAGGGAAGCAGGACCTGAACCACCTTGGCAGAGCCAAAACCACTGGAGGTGAAATGGCTCCCAGGGCCCTGGCCAGCGCTGCCTCCCTCCACCCGCCGCAGCCCTCTGGCAAAACACGGTGGTGTCCAACCTCCCTGCCCCAAAAGCAAAGAGCTGGAGCACATGGACAGGGTGCTGTGCAGCTGTGCAGCCAGATGTGGAGCCCCACAGCCTTCACTGACCACGCTGGGTACCCCCAAGGGCGTTGCTCGGGACCGGCTCGACCGAAAGCAAAGGAGACGTGGCAAGAGCGAGGGGTCCAGTTCAGAACTCTTTAATACAAGCTTATATTGTTTGTGTTTCTGATTCTCTGTTCTCCCAACATCTGGGGACATTAACCCTCATATGTGTGTGAGCATGTGTATGAAGATATATACAAAATCACACAGTTAAATATTTAAGCATACAAGGTATTATATATTTATATAATATAGAACTTTAGGGTATAGGAATCAACAATGGCAAAATATTTCTGATGAATCTGACATAACTTTTTTTTTTTTTGGAGTGAAACATGACCTGTTTTTGAAAGACCAGAGGAAGTTGTTGCTTATTCAAAGAAAGAGAAAAAGCTGTATAAAGAAATTCTGTGAAAATGATTTAAAAAACATCATGAACCAAAAAAAGGACAACTGTTAAAAACTGTATTGAAAAAAAAAATAAATTAGATGAACAATTGTGTAAATATAAATTAAAAAAGATGACAATCTTAATAAATAAGCTTTACTATTTACATCTTTATATATTGCTTGGAGACTTAAATTAGATCCGTTAAAAACAAACGAACGCAAAATAAAACCCAAAATTGGAGCAGCAAACATACAGGCGTGAGGTACAGAATTAAGGGTTGAACTGTATTTTGCTTGTTTCTTTTTTTTTTTTTTTTTGTTTTCTCTTTTATACAGTAGACCAGTAGAATTCTTGTGAAAATAGATCCTCAGCACTTCATTGGAGTATTGGTTGACGTGGCTTCCAAAAGGTGCCAAGAAAGATTCG
>VWZT01016189.1:1026586-1070610 GCA_013397055.1 Pachycephala philippinensis
GTGAAGTCAACAACAACAAAAACCTGTGTTGACTTGATGGGAGCAAAATTCAGCCTCTCATCTGCAGACAGGTACGTAATTACAGAGGCCGTACAATGCAAACTCCGCAACGGTTCCAATTCCCTCTTGAATTGCTGGTGAAATGTTTCATTAAAGCCCTGGTTCTTTGCACTCAGAAGATGGAAACTGGTGGCTGAATGTGGCCTCACCAAAAAAAGGAAAAACCAAAAGACTAAAATCTAAGCCAGAATGGGAACCAAAGACAACTCGGACTCGTTAGCTCCGCATCTCGACCCGACAGGACTAAAACCACCAACAAGTAGCACCAAGACTCCTCATCAAACACCCGAAGCCAACCCAAGTTCTTGAGTGTGGCCTCAGAGGAACTGATTCTCATTCTCAATGAATCTTGGATGTGTAGATCCGGTGAAAAGGGGAAAACTCAGTTTGCCAAACGAAGACAGAAGCAAAACATTAAGCCTCACTTTTCTCCTGCTAAAAGGAACAGGGGGGTTTGAACCCCCCAGGTGGCAGGAACAGCCCAACACCAAATCCCCATTGCCCAAATTGACCGTAGCTCCAAGGAAATACATCTTGGGCCACCTGGACCTGCTCCTGCTGATGTTCTGCTCATGCTCCCACTGAACTCAGTGGTCAAAGTCTTCCAGGGAAATGGGACTGTTCTCGGGGCCTCAGTGTGCCCAGCATATATGATCACCTGGAGGCAGGAGTGCTGGTGCACCCTCAGCAGGGAGATGGCCTTCTCCAGAGGATGGGGTAACATGTACAAAACGTAAAACAAATCAGCTCAGCTGCACCACTGAGACCAAAATGGGGCCCACAACCATGAAAATATCAAGAGATATCCAGAGTGTATCTCTGCCGGGCATGTGGTCATCTCCCAGTGATATGAACATGCCCATCAACTCTCACTGGAGCCTCCAGGGATTGGGCAGGGGAGGGCAAGATGCTGCCGAAAGGCTGGGAATTTCCACGGCATCCAAAACAGTTCAAAGGCCAAACTTCCAGCTCTGAAACCCCTCTGAACATCCCAGCCTCGGCTGACTTCACGCCATCCCCTCCTGTCTTCTAGTTCGGCCTCGAACGGGCACAACGGGCTGGAGTGTGGGAAGGGGGTGGTCAGCACCCCGCTTCCCCAAAATGGGAATCACCTGTCTGCTCAGGTAGCAGCTTTCTCCTTCCCCCTTCACTCCCAGTCTCTCGCAGCTCCCCGGGATTCAGACTGTGCAGTGCTTCTGAGTGCAGTAATTAGAGCACAGTGAAATACTGGTTAAATGCGTATGTACAATTGGATAACGTAAAAATAAGCACAAATACACACTTAAAAAAATAATCTGGAAAAACAAAAAAAAACCAAACTCCGCCCCCTCCCTCCCCCCACAAACAACAATATACCAGGGGATAACCCCTTAGCCTTAGTTCCTGGACTTATCACAACGCACGAGGAAAACAAAACCAGACAATGTTATAAAACCTCACGGTACTTCTAGGGAAATCTACACTTAGTATCTAGCTCTCTACTCAGCTGGCAGAATCGGTGTTTTCCTTTCAAACACATAAAAATAGGCTTTGCTCTTCTTGGATTTGGAATATGCAGGTTTTCTTTTTCTTTTCTCCATTTTCTATGGGTTTTTTTGTTGTTTTCTTTTTTTCTCTCCTATTCCTCTTTGTAAAGCCTCACATGTTATTTTTTTTTTCCCCCACTTGAATCACTTGCAGCAAGAAACTTCTGTTGGCTATGGGGCTTTCTTTTTTCTCTCGCCTTTTTTTTTTTTTCCCTTTTTTGTTTTTTTCTTAGACACAGGTAAAACCTAGAACAAACCGACAGTTACAACCAAGTGAAACCGAAACCAGAAGGGAGGTAGCTGGAACCCGATTCCAAGAGTCCTCTGGTGCCATCCTCCTTCCTCAGCCTGGGGGGGACAGCGGAAGATGCAAGAAAAGCAGGAGGACACCAGCTCAGCCTGTCTGCGAGAGGGTGGGGAGGGAGAGGGGTAGCAGCTGATTGGAGTTTCCCACCCCACCGTGCACCATTCACCGCTTTCTGCTCCAGCTTTCCCTCCTGCTGGCCATGGCCATCCCCCGCAGCCTGGTGGCCCCACGTAAGGTGCAGCCCTGGCTCACTGTCTGTGACAGAGAAGATCTTGGCACTAATGTGAACTGGACTTTATGAGCAGCTAAATTTCACCAGCACGAGCACCCTCTTCTCCCCCAGACTTCTAGTTTGGTGTTGTCCTACGCTGCTGGCTCAGCGGGTGGGGGTCATGGGTGGTGGCCCTCTCACCTTTTACTCAATGGCCACCACAGTCAGGGAGGGTCTTTCCTAGGGCTCCACTGGGCAGTTGAGGCCCATACAGTGACAGATGATGTGAGGATCCAGCTGGCCTTGCCCAAGGCTGGGAGCACAGGGGACAAGAGCTGAGCAGGTGTCCATTCCCCATGGCTCCCCTCTTGGCACCCCTCTGGTGCTTGGTAAAGCACCTGAAATGCAGAGGGGATTTGCCCCAATGGAAAAAAGAAAAGCCATTGGATTTAACATGATTCAGAGCAGAATTTTTTCCACTCCTAATCCTGTCAGCCCTACTGGAGGAGATGGACAATGCCAACATGGTAGTTAAAAAAAAAAATCAAATAGCAGCATGGAAAGCCTGCCCGTGGGAAAGGGAGTTGGGGCACACCAGGGCCGCAGGAGGGAAGCTGAGGAGTGAGGCTGTGCTGGTGAGAAGTCACCATCTCCCTTGAGCTGAGATCTCCAGCTCAGCAAGCAGGGGCTGGCCCTGGCTGGCCAGAGGGGCTCAGCTGGCCTCGAGCTCCTGCGAGCCCACAGCAGCAAGTGGCAATAACGTCTGTACAGACCTGGCTCTCCTGGACACTGTCCAAGTGGGAAAAGCAGATGGGAATTCTCCATGCTGAGCTCTGCACTGGGAAGGGCATTTCCAGGGTGCACTCAGGAGCTGAACTGAGGCTCCCTGCTGGGATGAAACCCAGGTGGGATGGAGAGGGGGAATCATGCCTCAGGCACTGAGGACATGACGTGTTGTCCATCTGAAAGGCTTTTGGAGTTGTGAGCCCTTCTGATAGGCCAGGTGGCACATGAACAAACTGCCAACAAAACAGGGGAGGGTAAAGGGACCAAAAGGAAGCAGCAACCTTTGCACAGTTATTTACTGCCCATATTATGTAGAACGTGAGGGGCAAAAGTGGAAGCTTATGCCACTGCTCTCTAAGGTGTAGGATGCTCAGTCTAACTCCATGGAAGGAACCCTGGTCCCACTGCACCTCCCTTTCCAGTACACCCCTGCACAGAGGGGCAGAGCCATCCACACAGCTCCCATGGCCAGGCCTTCTCTAGGAATAGCTGGAGCTTCACAACAGAGAGCTCCTCACCTTCTTAATGACAATCACCTCTCCAGGCCTCTACTTTAGTTCCTGAGATTAATCTCTGGTTTATTCCAGTAGAAACAACGCCAACAGTGGGTAACAAGAACCTAGCTCCTTGCACCTACTGTTCTATCAGTTTTCCATTTCTAGTTCTCCAAATCATTTTTACATCCATCTCCATGAGCTAAATGACCCCTCCCCTTACCCTTCTGCCTTGCTCCAGTGCCTAAATGTTCAATCAAGCAGGAGTTAGAAAAAAATCTTTGTGACTTTACCTAGTAAATTGTATAAGTCAGGACAGTCCCAAGGAACAAACAACACCGGGAAGGATGCTCTTTTGGATGTGTGTCCTTCCTAGCAGGAGCTTGAAGCAGCAGACACGTGCCCAAGCTACACTGGAAAGATGTCTGGGATTTCCCTGGAATGGGCTGCAGCAGCAGCAGCAGCAGCATTGGATGCCCTGGGTATCTCAGTGACTCAATGTAATGAACCCTGTGAGGAAGGAAATCACTGAGGCTCTGGCACATGTTCCCCTCTGGGCTGAAGAAGGAGGATGACAGGAAGTGTGAGGTCTGCTGCAGCTAATGCCCTTCTTTTTGGAAGATTACAAACAGCTAAGCTCCTGGTCTATCCCAAGTGTCCGACCCACTGGCCTGGCAGCTTAATACTGACAAATATGGCCAAAAATCTAATACTGTCTCCTGCGGGCCTTCCCTCATGGCAGGTGTCTCCTCCTCCTCTCCCCCTCTCCCAAGAAAACAGGAGCATGAAGCGGTTGTCAGATACAGACCACCACCAGAGTGGGGTGGAGGAGGCCTAGAGAACCACTTGGCAGGGTGGAGACCAGAAAGCAGATTCCTTTGGCTGGCTGGTGTCCTGTTTTCTTGCCCCAATGCTGAGGAAGAGATCAGAGGGTTTGAAAGGCAGGTTGTAGGTAAGCTTTAAGGCAGACTGTTTAGTTGCATGGGGTTGTTTTTCACCCTGTCCTGACACAGTAAGGAAACTATTTGTATGGGACATAGCAGCAGGAGTAGCAGCAGCAGACATGCTCAAATGACAAGTGCGGGCGCAAGTTCCCCTCTCTGCTCCTCAGAAGCAATCATCCATGTTCCTCAAGGCCAGTCCTTAGACTCCCCACTCCCTGACTCCACCACGGGACCACCTGCCCAGCTCCACACTGAAACGGCCCAGCAGCCCTGCAGGCTACAAGGGGGCTTTTTGATGGCTCTTTGAGGGCAGGGGGAGAAGGAGGAGCTGTACAGAAAGGCCACTGCAGTCTGCTGAGCTCCCTGGCTGGAAGTAGCATTCCTGTGAGGAGCAGATGCATCCCACATCTCAAGCTGGCTAGGCACCTGGCAAGTCACTTGCCAAGAGGCCCAGCCCTGTGGAGACCCCAACCCAACCACAGTGCCCCGAGCATGCGATACCTTGGCATTCAGCATCAGAAAGGGCTCAGCTTGGAGTCCTCCAAGAGCTCAGCCTCTTCCACGAACGGTCTGAGTTGTGAGTGCTGGGGAGGGGAAAGTGTTTTTGCGTTGATCATAATCTCTCACTCTTTCTCTCTCTCTTTCTCTACTTATTTCTATAAATATGTGTACATAAATAGTTTGTTTCTCGCCTTGAATCTAGATATGAACTGTTCAAATTAGGTGGGCATAACATGCTGTTTTGATACATGGAAGTCGTCTTGACTTGACTCTTGGTTGGTTGTTTCTCGTCATCACTATTTAAGATGTAATTAATACATAAACCCCTACTTTTGAGTTCTCCTTGGACAAAAATTAAAGGCAGACTGGTTGAATTCTAAGGGTCCCTGGTGCAGAAATGCCATCCAGTTGAGCAGCTAAATGTTAAAAACGATACCAAAAGGGATGTGGTGTCTCTCCTAGCCTGCCTTGAGCAGTGTGGTCCTCCTTTCCACGTCACTTGGCATTACCCAAGACTGAAGCCACGGAGGTCTTTCTGGTTGTGCTCCTGGGCGTTGGGGTCCCGGCAAGCACACTCTCCTTGTAGGTCACAGGACATAGGAAACGGTGTCACCTGGGAAGGAAGGCAAAAACACAAAGGCATGAAGGAAGGAACACACCTACAGCAGCCTGGAGAACAAAAAAGACCTCTGGGGTGAAATCTTCAGAGATTAGCTGCAATCTTCAACTATGTTATTTTTTACAGCGATTTGTGTTAGTGCTGAGCTGCTGCTGCACTGAGGTTCCTAAGGCCCTACCGTTTGGGTGCTGCTGCTTTACTTAAGTCCATTTGTGCACTTAACTATGAATGTTCTTGTGTTCAATTCCTCAGGAGCAGCAGAACCAAGCACTGTCTCACAGATCCGTGAAGCTGGGGTCCAGCAGAGGCTTCTCTGAACACCTCTTGTGTTTGAGGTCAGGAGCTGCAGCTAACGGGCACTGAGGCACAGCAAAGGAATGCAGTGGGAGACTGCTGCATTCACCATCTGTCATCTCTCTGTGACCCCTCTGGAGAAGAGTGGGAAGAGCTGGAACAATGGCCTGCGGTGCCTGGCCACTGAAAGCTGATTTGGGCCTGTTGCATCACAGGATTCACCTGCAGGAAAGGGGGTGGCAGTGGGACCAGTGTCTCACTTGCCCTGAAGTGAATTCCCAAGAATTTCTCCCATCTGCGCAGACTGAACAAATGACCTCATTCCCCTCCTTTACACTCCTCCCGAGGCAGTGCCACAACCTGTTCCAGTGTTCCCAGTGAGGGCTGCACGTGTGCTCTGTCTGCTCCCCAGCTCTGCTGCCACACGTTCACTCTCCCTTTCACAAACACTTTTCTCCAGGCTACGCTGCCTGAGTCTGCCTGTTCCCTGTGCATCATCCACAGCACATCGAGGAATGTGGACCCAGCGTTGTGCTGTCATCTCCACCTGGACCTTCCACACGAGCCCCTGCCTGTCCCTCTCCAGGATGCCTTTCTGCTGACGCACACAATTTGGGAAGGAGGGGTGTGGAGCTTTATTTCACAACTGGGGAGCCTAAGGCAGGGACATGCTGACAGAGACATTAAATAGCCAAAGCTCATCACCAAATCAGGGCTTGGAGAGCCTCCTCCCCTTGCTTTTGACTCCATTCACAGGAGACCTGGCCCTCCAGGTGGAATAGGGTGATGACTCTTCATCAAGCCATGGCCTCGGTGACTTATGAACTAAATAACCAGTGAATGATCTGAATCTACAATTGCACAAATACAGAGATTGCAAAGAGAAGGAAGAGTCCAAAAAGTTAAAAGCAAATGAATCCAAATAACTGGCAACCAAACAAGTTTATAAACTGCAGAAAACAATAGGAGCTTAAGGGTCACTTGATCCAACAGAAGCCAGCCTGAGCAGGACTGTCTCATATCACAGTGTTATGAATATTCTTAGATAGGAAAACAGAGAAGTCTGCAAACAATGGGGTTTGGGGAGGAGGCTGAGGAGGGATTTTTTAACGACTGAATTAAAATACTGGAAAGGAAAAAGAAAAGATACATGCAAAATAAAAATTGAGATTTTCTGTTCAGTGTAGAAGGAAACATTTTGGTTTAGATTATCTGTTACATTTCAGGTTTGACCTTTCCCTTCAAGACAAACAAATAAAAAAGACTATCTCACAGCAGAAGTTATGTCTTGAAATAAAAACTTGTTTCACTTAGAAAATGCTCAAACAAAACATTTAAGTACGCCTGGAGTTTTCCCCTATTTTTTTTTTTTTTATCCTGAATCATTCAGTTCAATCTGGATTTGGCAATGATTTTGACTTAAGAAATCCTCCCTGTTGTACAATGAAGCTACTGGTTGGAGGCGAGACCTGGGAACCTGATTCTTTCATTTGTCTTGATCAAGCTTTTTCCTCTCCCTGGCCTGGATTCCCTGTGTTTGCCTGCAACAACCTGACAAAGGCAATTAAGTGGCCCCTTCATCCAGAGGAGAGACAGGGAAGATGGATCCACACTTTCTCTTGAACACAGGTCAACCACACACCCAATTCAGGCATTTCAGTAAAGTGTCTGAAATTAGTGGTGACAGCCTACTGCACTTTGTCTCTGCTGTTGTCCAGGCTGAAGTGGGACGTGCTGCAGGCACAGAGATCCCAAACACGCTCCCACTTCACCTGTGGGAACATCAGAGCCAGGAGAGAGAGCCCTGCACGGCTCTGTCTCCAAACCACCAGCTCACGTTCCCCTCACCTACTTTGTGCTGAAACAACAGCCTTAGACACCCAAACTGGCATGAATTTGATATTGCCTTAAGTGCTCTACCTCCTTCATTCCCTCTTCCCCCATTTCCCCTCGTGAATCCCTTGTTTTCCTCTGCTTTCTCACTGAGCCTGTGCTCAGCCCTGGAGCGACCTGAAAAGGTGCACGTATGAGACTGGATTGCTGCAGCATTACAGCCAGTTCCTGGGGAGATCCAGCCACCAGAGAAGAAATGTCTGGCTGTTTATTGTCTCCCAATAGTGGTCATGGGCAGAAGAGCAGAAGCTTTCTCTGAGGTGGAGCCGTGGCCCCCGGAGCAGACAGCTTCATGGCTCAGCAGCAGTTCCCAGCAGTGGGTAGCCTGATGGAGGAGGCTTTCTTCCTGATCAGATCAGTCTTATTCACTTTATGTCCCTTATGGAGGCTTTTTATGCAATTCGATTTTTACAGTGCTATTGTCCAGATAGATGAATTGTTTTGTCTTATGGCAGTGAGCTCCAGAGATCAGTTTTCTATTATGTGAAAAGGCAGAGATTTCTATGGGTAATGAGCACAGCCACAGTCACATTAGACATGACAAAATTCTCCAAAAACTTAGCAGTAATACAGGGTTTTCCACTTTAAACAACATTTACCACAAAAACACATTTGAGTTCCCCAAGGACCCGATTTCCATAGGTATTTAGGGAATCTAACCCACACACAGAATCTTCTGGGACTGTCTGGAGTACCCAGCTCAGAGAAACTGTAAAACCCCTTAGAAGAAGGACTGTCTGTTGCCTTGGGCTCACACAGTGACAGCCTCTGGAGTACACAGCCACGAAATAGAGCTGCTGGATGTGCTAGAAATAATAAATGCTGAGCCTTTCACTGAATGATAGCCCATTTAGGTGTGGAGCCCAGATATACATACTCCAAGATTAACTACCTATTTTCTTTCTAAATAGGTCTGTGAAAGCCCAACTCATTACCAGGATACACGACCTGCATTGAAATTTTCAGATAGACCCGTTGTAGAGCCAGGAGTGAGGAGTCAGCTCCTCTTCCTTCAAAACACCAAGCCCTGCATTTCACCTACATCCATCTCCCCGTGTAGAAAACCTGGAAAATGTATAGGAGGGTGAGAAGAAAAAGCTAAAAATTGAGCTTAGGGCCTGTCTTGGACATTTGATGAAGTAATGCAAATTATTGTACCCTCAGACCAGCTAAAATAGGTTGAAAAAGACATAAGTGAAGAACACAGCTCCACACACCTACACACACAGCACTTGGAGATGATCCAGAACAGTCATGGCACTGGATCAACAGTGCTCAGGGGAATGTGAGTCACACCAGAACCACACTGGACCACAGACTATCCATCATCAAGAGAAAAGAGACTCCACCTCCATCATTCCCGTCATATGGAGCATTCAGGACACGACACATCCTGCTCTGAATCTAGGGGAGCAAGGGCAGCAGGTGTGGGCTCACAGGATGGGCAGGAGGCTGGCACAGACACCCAGGTGTAACTCATAGGAGATCCAAAACACCTCGACCAGCTCACCACCACCACCGCACAGTGCATGACCTCAGCTTTCCTTCTCCAGCAAGGCATGGGAGCCTTCAGCATCCTCTCCCACACTGAGTGATGAGACCTTGGATAAAACTCAAGCTGCCTCTTAGAAACAGGGCTAGATTTGTCCTGGATGCCATGCTCCCAACTGTGGGAACACAGACAACGGTGCAACAGAGCAGTGCAGAATTTGGATGCAGGTCATGGAACGAGTGAGAGGTCACAACTCCTCACTACATGCACCTCTCTGAAGAGGCTGGTGACATCCCAAGGCAGATCCCTGCTGAGAAAGGCCAGTCTATAGGGAACTGGTGGGAATGTTGACAGGAGAAATCCCAGACAGGTACAGGGAGGGATGGAAACCAGCTCTGCAAAGGCTGTGAGCTTGTCCCTCACAGAGTCTGGTATCAGGCTGACCTGGCTGTGCCTTCTGCCTGTGCCTGGGGTTGGCTCACAGCAGCACCAGGGCAGGCAGGATCAGGCCTACGGAGAGGGAAACAGGGGAGGAGGGCTGCAAAGTGTTGGGAAACAGGCTGTTGTTAGATTTCAGCCCTGAAGTGTTTGCGAAATCTCCCAGACAGGCCTCGCTGGGGCTGCGGAGGCCCTGCTGCAGGCAGAGCCTCGGCGGGCAGTGTGGCCTAGGAGATAAGTGTGTCAGCCTGTGCTGAGTGTCACAGCCCTGTGCCTCCCCAGAGCCTCCCAGCTCAAACACCAGGGACTATTCTGTTCCCTGACAAGGCCCTTGTGGGGTAAAAAAGCATCTTGGAAGAGTCTTCCCAGTAGTTTTCAGCATTGAGGTCAGCAGATTGAGATAACGGAGCAAGAGCAAGCCCCCTTTTAGCTCTGGGCACTGGTATGTGGGTTCACACCTAGGGCACTGCTTTGGAGGGCCTGGGAAGACAAACTGGCAGGAAACCTCCTCTCCATGCAGCACATGCAGTTCTAAAAGCTTAAATTTTTGTTAACTACCCCACCATAACTTAACTCTCCCCCAGCGAAACCAGCAACCGTGGTGTATCGAGACATAGCTCAGCTGAACCCAACAGATGCTCTGCTCTCTCTGTCGTGTGCAAATTGGGAGCAGCCTCACCAGAACCAGTGGGAGCAGAATGGCCCAAAGCCAGCAGGGATTCCCGGGAAAGCCCAGCCCGCATGGATCCCGCATCCCCGCCTGCTGCGGAGCACAGCGAGGGAGCCCGTCTGCCAAACCACACGGAGCTCAGTTGCTCAGCAATCAGCTGCGCTTCCTACTCTCGTGCTACTGATTGTGCAAACATGAATGTAATTAGTCTAAATAATCACCAAAGATTTAATAGGAGCCAGACCACCCAGAGGCCAAATAGCTGGCAGTGGAGCAGGGAAGGTTTGTTCGCTGTTTTTTGTAACACTTGCTAATGAAGTGAGGTCGGATAGCAAAGCAAACACCCTCCACCAGCACATCCCCTGGGAATGCCGTATGTTGTGGGAAGCCCCATGTCCCTTGAAGCCAAGAACAGTTCTCTCAGGACAGGCAACATGTGCTACTACCATCACTGCTTTTAATTTATCGACGCCTGGAAAGCCTCCCTGAAGGATTATGAAACCAAGCTCTGAGCCCCAAAATAAGCTCCCATCCCAACCAAGCCTGACTGGAAACGCTCCTCTCACATGGCAAACAGCTACAGCCACTGTGACCGAGGGCTGGTGGGGAAGTGAGTTCACCCACACGTCGGGGAGAACCCGCGTGCTTGGAGCGCTCTGCCGCTTCCAGAGGCATGAAGCAACACTCAGCATTGTATCCTGCCTTCCTCCCTGCTCACCCACCATTCATTGTATCTCCCTGGCTAATTATAGAGCTGACAAACACACCCAGCTGGGGACGGGCGAGTAGTTGGGAGCAGCATCCTGGCAGGAGCATCAGTTCTTCTGGATAAACAGAATTTCCTTGGCTGGGGTGGTGACTTAAGCTTCTAATGGCACCAACTGCCTCAAAACCATGTTGTGACAATGGAGAAAGATCTGAGATTCCCTAAGACAGGTCTGTGTTGCAGTCAGAGAGCTGGGAGAAGGTGCTTATTTCTTCAAGACACCAAGAAGTGGTTATTTCTGTTGGCTTAGGGGTAGGAGTGCAGACACATCCCCCCCTTCCTGGGGAGACAGGGACAGCCTTTGGAAATCCCTGCTGGAGCCAGAAGCAGCCCCTCAGTTCAAAGCTCCTTTCTTTAGGCCTTGAATTCTCGGCCATAAAGTCTCTGAAGAGGTTTTGATAACTTGCCTATCTTTTAGATAAGCAAAGCTTTGGATGAATCCCACACGGCCCTCTATCTACCACACGTCCTCATTTGTTTTCCGCCGAGGCACTTGCTGGTTTTCCTCTCCAAGGTGTTGGACAGAAATGTCAAGAGGCTGAAGGGACAGGACAATTTTTCTCTTTTTTTACCAAGTGCTATGGGGCAAAGCAGTTGAAGGAAAACCTGAGTGATAAGTGAGTGAGGCAGGTTTTTCTCATGGGAGCTGTAGGCTTACCCCTTCTGTGACAAAAAGGAAAGGCAGAGAGGAAAGACAGATGAAAGTTCACCCTTGCAAATGGCTGAAGTTGAGTGAATTTTAAAACAGCAAATTCAGTGTATTTAAATCCACAGGGACCAGACTGGAGGACCTTCAACTAGGCAAATCTGCGATCCGAGTCTGGAACAAAGTACGTAAGCAGAGCCCAAAGAAAGACTTTTCTGATTTCTGTGAGGCCTTTCTAGACAGCCTTGTCTAGGGAAAACTTATAAAAGGGAAGGGGAAGAAAAGAAGTGGAGGAGACAGTTACTGGAAAGAAGATTTCCTGAAATGAATCAGAGGAAACAGCCAGAGCCTCTCCCAGCAGTCCTGCACACCCCACGAGCCTCTCACAGGCGGCCAAGAGCCCAGAGAGAGCCAGTTATGCCCAGGTTATTTATTTCCCTCACTCTGGCAGTGTCACGTATGTAATGTTTTAGAAAATAGTGTCTTCTTTTATCTGCGGCAGGATACAAAGCAAGAAGCAGCTTCCTAGAGCAGCCAGGCAGAAGGGAGCTGGCAACCTGTGCTGGGTCAGGAGGGGAGGAAGATTAAAAGGAGATGGGATTTTGCTTTGTCCTTCACGGAAGACTTTATCCCCTCCAGATACACAACAGAAGCTTTCTCTCCCTTGGAGGTTGGCCGGCAATGGCCTTCCTGTCTCTCAAAGCTGCTCCTGGGTCATGCACAGGGCAAGCTGTGAGCAGCCCGGCCCCATCCTCTGCCCCAGCAACAGATCTGCCATCAGCCCCCTGCTCCCCGCACAGCCTGCCCGTGCCCCTGCTTCCCTGGGTGGCACTCGTCCCTGTGCCAGCCCTGGCTTCTCGCCCGCTGCAGGGAGACGCTCATCAATTAGCGCACAACAAATAATTAAGCTGATGAATGCCTCTTTTTCCTGCTTTCTGACTGCACTTGCCTCGAATTTATGCCCAGATTATGACTGAATTTATTCGTTGCCGCTCGTAGCATTCAAAAGAGGCCTTTAATGATTTCTTTTAAGCTCTCCAGCCTGATTGTGAACAGTGCAGGGCAAATACTCATTATTTCCTATCTAAGCAGCAGTGCTGATTAGTCGGTGCTTGGTCAGATAAGTCACACTGCTCCATTCCCCGCTCGCTGACGGAATCCACAAGGTCATCCACTGCTAATGCTCAAATGCAAAGGGAAAACATGGGATAAGCATGGAAGTCCCCTGTGCATTTTCAGGGCAACAAAACGGGAGCGTGCAAAATCTCACATTAAGTAAGAGGGCTCAGAATTAAAGCGAATTTGGGTTGAAGCATTTTGCTTTCAGGCAGCCTGTTCACAGCGCTGTGTGCAGCCGAGAGTGTGTTTGGGAGGGCAGTGGGACTGCAGTGAAACTTAAGTCTTGACAGTTTGCGGACACTAAAGATCTGAAGCCAGCTCTTACTCAACTGTTAACTCCTGAATCTTCACATGGTGCAATGTTAATCTGCAGTCCTTTCCCAAAATAATGTGTGGAGTTGCTATGTACTCTTAAATGTGAACCATGTGTCACCTCAGCAATGGCTGCTGCAGGGAAAAGATGATAAATCTAAAGCTTTTAAAATGTCCTGTGACATTTTGGGAGAAAAACAGGTGTTGCATAAATGTTGGACATTTATGGGTAAACTTGCAGGGGCTTTAAAAGACTGACACATCTGCCACATAGTATGTAACCCTGAAAGAAAAGGAGCAAAGCAGTCTCTTTCATGTGCCTCGCTCTCTCTACAACCGTATGAAAATACATCCTCATCTGGTATTGGAATTAACAGAGCTGGACTCGCCCCTCCCTATGTCTCCTCCAGGTTTTTGGCTTTTACACCCAATGTGTATTTTAAAACTGTGCCTTTTTAAGTAGGTGGCAAACTGTGCTGGAAGGATTTGGTATGCGGAGTATTTTTATTCAGCTCCCTTTTCTCTCACCTTTCATTGTTTTTCCCTTTGGAATATCTCCTGTAACCCTCCACTCATAAACCTCTTCAAAGGGAGGGCTGTATTTGAACAGCCTGGCCTGAAATCTGGTCTCAGTCAAAGGCCTCAGATGGGAAAATAACTGGGAGAGCCAAGCCCCACGGCCCCACGGCTGCTGCCGCAGGTGTCGGCAGCCGCGTTGCAGGAGTGAGGTTCTCCTGCTGCCTCCTTGACTCTGACCCCACAGCCCCCCTGGCTGGGTTATTATTCCCCCTTTTACCCTATAAATGTAATAAACTGGGACTTAGCATCTTGCTTTTAGTGTAGAAGATCCAAGGAGAAGGTGGTTTTTCTCACTTCTCCCAGGCGCCTCGTTCAGCTCCTGGGATGTTGTTGGTGTTTTGGGGGAAAGGAGGAGAGTTTGAAAGCTGGATGCATGACAGGGATGTCATGGGCTCTGTGGCTCAGCCCTCAAACTGTGGGATCTCTAGGATGGGGGGTTCTAAATTGCCAGCTAGGGCAAGTCTAATTCCCCCAGCCACAACGATTCAGCTCCCAGTGAAGTCTGTGAAAGCAGACTTATCTCCACAAAAAGTGACAAAACCTCCCCCTCTACAGGGAAAATCCATCAGATGTGTGACCAGCTGCCTGTCTCTGACCATTTGCCCTTTGCATCGAGCAGTTTTAGCACAGAAAAGAGTAACCCACTGGGCTACAAAGTGCTTCCCCTCCTTGGGAGGTCACTTGGTTTCTGGGTGGCAGGGAAGCAGCAGATTTTTTGAGCGTGAGTCGCCTGGCTGGTAAGTGTTCACAACTCTGTGCAGATCCCCCTCTGTCTCAACTCCCTGCCNTCACATCCCTTGTGTTTCAGCCATGCCCTTAGCCCCTGTCTTGATGGGGCTGGTTTGGGTCGGTCCCCTCCCAGGCACCTCGCTTTCGTTCCTCTGACACCGCTTGGGATTTTTCATCGCCTGCTCTCCAGCCTGCAGGCAGTGAGATAAAGTTTCCCAGGCAGGCTGTTTTGGGAGGAGAAGACCTACACCATGCTGAGCTACCGGGCACTTCCAGCTCTGCCCTCCCGGCTGGTGGGAGGTCAGCAAGCAAGCTGTGCTGCTGTTGGGCTGCTCCTCCCAAGGAGGTGGAAAATCAGCCAGAGATAGGAATCTCATCTTGGAGATGACTGAAGATGAGCCACTGTCTGTCATCCTGCTCATCTCTTCAGCTGTTTCACCAGGGAGCCCCATTTGGGTTCCCCGTGCCCTACTCCACCCGTGGGGAACAGAGGAGCTCCCCTGCCTGGGCTTCCCTGCACATGGCTTCCAGGACTTTTTTCAAAAGAAACACCGTGGTACCGGGGAATATTTGTCCAAAAAGACCACAGCTAGGGAAACAACCTCTTCCCCTGCATTTTCCCCAGAGGAGAACTTAACTCCTTCCACTTGCCGGGGCACGTGCATCTCCCTTCCCCAGTGCCAGAGACAGCCCAAAATGCTGAACCAAGGGAAAGAAGCCTCAAGCCAAAGCTGGCTCCCCTGCAGAGAGGACCTTGTTCCTCTGGGTGACATGGATGGTGCCATACACTGAGCACAAGACCCTTTGGGTTTTATTATTTATTAATATGTATCAGATACTTAATGTAGCTGGATTTTTCATTCCGTTCTACACTCAAATCTTGAAGATAAGGTAAAATATTCACCTGGTAGAGGCTAAAATTTGCTTCATTATTTGAAACTAGTTCCAAATACCTCCTGGTTAGAAACCTATAAAATGTTGTACTGCTCCAAGCCACGAGCTCTGTCACTCCAGTCACTGTCTCTATCAGTGATCAGAAACGTGTGTTAAAGAAGCATAAAAAAGGGGGATGTGTGTGGAGGGATCCTCACCCAGGCTCAAGCAGTCAAGGGTTCAAATACTCCTCAGCCAGAAACTGCATCCAGATCACAGTGTCTAATAGCCACTGATGGAGCAGAGCTCCACAAATAAGTCTGTTCTTTTTTTGACTTCAAATATATTTTTGTTCTTAATAATACTCTGTGGCAACGCAGCCTATTACTAAAACACACACTGTGCCAATAAGGATGTTTTTTCATCTGTTTGGATCCTGCTTCCAGGAAATTACCACTTCACCCCCTCATTGCTGAGTGATAAAAACCAGTGGATTTTACTTTCCTAAGCATTCTTCCTACCTTAAATAATGATTTTATGGATCCATGTCACTAGCTTGTCACGTTTTGCAAGGCTCTGGTCTGTGTGGTCTCTGTGCAGAGAATATTTGACATCTCCACATCTTGCTGCCCAGCTCCACATCCTTCTCTGTCCCACTCTGGGATGGTACATGTGGGTACACATGGATCAAAGAACAGACCCACAATGATGCTTTCCTTTTACTCTCTCCTCTTTTCCTAATGACTCCTAACCTTTAGTTTCCCTTTGGAGCATTGAGGATGATAAACGAATCAGCAAGAACTCAGTGCCTATAGTGAGCTGATGCCTGGGCTGAAGGTCCTTCTGAGACCTTGGACCTCCCTTATTTGAGCAAAAATAATCTTTTTCCAGACACAAAGCAGCACTCAACAAGGAATTCCCAGGAAAAGAGGAAGGTGCTTCTCTACCTTTTTGGTCTTGACTGTTGAGGCGCAGCAGTCCCCACCATCATAGTTGCAGAAGGCTCTGTTGTTGATGGAGTCACAGTAGTTGTCCCCCATGAAAGGCTGAAAAAGAAGAAAGCAGGAAGAGGCTGAGAGTGTGGACATGGATGAAATGAGCCCCTTTGTCACGGAGACAAGGTGAGAAAGCTGTGGCTGGAGAAGAGAAGGTCCTGTGGAGACCTCACAGCACCTGCCAGTGTCCGGGGGGCCACAGGGAAGCTGGAGAGGGACTGTTCATCAGGAACTGGAGTGACAGGAAAAGGGGGAATGGCTTCAAACTGAAAGAAGGGAAATTTAGGTTAGATGTCCAGAACAAATCCTTCCCTGTGAGGGTGGTGAGATGCTGGCACAGAGAAGCTGTGGCTGTCCCATCCCTGGAAGTGTCCAAGGCCAGGTTGGATGGGGCTTGGAGCACCCTGGGATAGTGGAAGGTGTCCCTGCTCATGGCAGGGGATTGGAAGTGGATGATCTTAAGGCCCTGTCCAACCCAAACCATTCCATGATTCTATAATTCTAAAGCCTGTAACAATATTTCAGAAGAAAAACACAAAGATTTGAAGGAGCCACACAGTTTGCAACATACCAACTGCCCTGAAAACCAGAGATAATTATTCCCCTTTCCCTTCAAAGCAGACAGAAAAAAAAGGACAGTAGATGGAAGGGAAATGAGCCCTTGTTGGCTCTTCACATCCCACATAAGAGGATGCTTCAGGAATATTAATTTGACTAGGCCCAGAGACAGCATCCAGGCATCTAAAATTGTGGCACCTTTGATAATTTTAAGCTAACCTTCCTAAACTGTGTGGGATAAGAAGAAGGTTATGTATTGCAGCAAAATGGGCTTGCTTTTAATAGCTGAGCTTTTCACCGCAGTTCTCCCGACTATGCAACATGTGTCAGCAACAAGGGCACAGAACAAATCACCAAGAGGAGTGGAAGAGGTCTGAGCTCAGCACAGAGACCGTGTTCTCCTGTTCCCTGAACAGCAGTGCCTGTGTGGGACCTTGGCCATGACACGTGATCTTCCTCCACCCCACAGCTCAGAGCTGGGATAATGGCAATTGTTCAGAGGGACGTTGTGGGGAGCTGTAAAGTATAATTAACAAATCACCTTGAAAAAGAAAATGTGGTCACTAGGCTGGGCAACGTGATCACTAGTCCATGTGCTGCACAGGGCCTGAATAAGAACCACAATTCCAAGGGAAAGGCTTGAAGTCTTTCATGACACATTGGAGCCCTCTTGGTCAGCAAGTACAGAAGTCTTCCTTGGAAGTCTGAGCTCTGCCTGATGGTAAAAAAGGCCTAAGCCAGGTATGAGAAACCTGGGCAGCAATGAAAGCTCAGAAAAATGGATGATCAGCAGAGAGCAGAGTCATATCTCTGTAACTCTCCTCACACACACCGGCTCACGAGGCCATTCCTATTTTATCTGCTCTTTGGAAAATTCACTTATTCTGCACTGAGAAAAACACACCAGGGACTCTCCTGCAAGAAAGCATCATCGCAGAGCAGGCAGGATGGCTTGGGGAGGTTTCCTGGGAGGATTTTGCAGCAATTGCAGACCCAGACTGCTCCAGATGATGGATACCTGAAGAAGCAGCCATGAGAGCTCACCGTGCTCTCCCCAGAGCTCACCATGGCCAGACTTATCAGAACTGAAATGAATTCAGTGGAGCAGGGCAAATGCACACTTTTACTGCTGATGTGCTGCAAATTTAAATATTTCTATCAGGTAGAGGAAACCCAGGCAACAACGGCAATATCAGACCACAGCAGGACTACCAGGAGTGACAGACTCATTGAGTGTCACTTGTTTAATTACGTGCAGATACTGCAAATGTTGACAAGGAAATCAGAGTTACAGTGTGAGGCTCCTGACCTTCTAAACTGCCTTAACTCCACTGATTTCCACAGATACTGATTTATTTATACAGGCAAAGGCTTTGACTTGCAAACCCCCTTCCAATTTAATTAATATGCTAAGAGTTAAAAGGGAATTATTTATAAATAGATGGAGGGATATTTTGAGGCCAACCTGGTCATATTCAAAACCGTGAACTTTGCTCAACCTCCCAGGAAATTCTGCAGACTTCTCCATGTTTCTCTTGTGTTGTCTGGCTGTGCCTGCTTGATGGGAAAGCTTGACTTTAAATTTCCATGCCTATGCCTCTACCCTCCACCTATGAATGCTGGAAAATCCATAAAGAAACCCGTGGAAGAATTTGTTCTGGCACAGAGTAGACAAGCCAGTCCTTTGGAGGAGAAGAATGGGACAAAAAGCATCTATTCTGATTTGGGACCCAAATCCTTGCTTGGAAGACCCCGGAGGCCTGGCTGTGGAGGGTGAGGTCTCTGTAGCTCTTCACGCATGTCTTAGTGCTCTGATATTTTTGGAGGACTGTACAGGTAATCCAGAGGGACTCATTTGCTACTGAAACACCCAAGTTAGGTGCTGACAAGTACGGGGCTGACTCATAAGCCTCTGTTCCCGCCACTAGGGAGCGACAAAAAATCACATTGCAGCAGCTGCCGGGGTTCCTACTGCGATCACCAAGAGCCAAATAATGCCCCACTTACAGCCTCCTGTTCAGGGAAGCCTCCCTAATGCTAAGGATGTCCATACATTAGGGGTTGTATCAGCTTAATGGCCCAGCATTATTGACCTACTGGCTTATTAGTCTCTGTTTTCTGGGAAAAAAAAAAAAAAAAAGGCTTGGTGAAGATGGCATTTTTTCTGAAATCTTAATGCCAAGCTCTGGCCCATCCGTGGATCCTGGAAGCATCGTGCTCTAAAAATGATGCTAGAGAGCATTATCAATTGTCTGGGCAAAGCCTTCCCAGATGATGGATTGCGATGCAGTGACACTGCTGAATGAATGTTGAAAAGAAGAAAGTTCCTATTGATGCAGAGGGCTCTGGCAATTAGCAGTGATGGAAGGGAAGAAAATGCTGAGAAAAAGCATGTCAGTAATAATGGCTTCTGGTAAATTATTACATCATTGCAAAGTTTGTCTCAGTAACAACTGTCCTTAAACAGCAGGAGGATGGATACCCAGTGGTGCATCAGCACCTGAATGGCATTTTTTAATGGTGGCTGGATGTTATTTCAGCTCTCTTTGGAGAATGGGGGCACCTAGCCAGCCTGCATGAATGCGATGCGTGAGACAGCTTATGACATTCAAAGCACTGACAGCAGAATGCTTTTCATTTAGGGAACAGCTAGACAGAAACTATTACATTGTTGGAGAGTTATTACCCTCTTGGGCCCAACATTTGTATGCGAAGGAAACCTGTCTTTCACTTCAAGACAAATCACATCCCGCAGCAGTGTGGTCTGGAGCTTTGTGTCACATTTAGGAATTCAGTCCCATGTTCTGACACTTTGGGCAAATAACTTCAGTGTGCTTGGGTTACTGGGTGCTGAGAGCCTGGTCAGCGTGGCAGAAAGTCAGGACGTGGGGGAAGACACAGCTCTGCCACTGCCCATCGAGGTCTGTGCCTCTGCCTGTGAGCCATCTCATCTCTGAAATGGGCAGGGAGCTTCCCAACCTTCCAGACGTACCCCAAGGACTGACTTCTTGATGTGAGTGAGATACTCAAGGGCTGGCATGATGGAGACCACAGGAGTGGAAAAAACAGAGGTGCTCCAGCCCTGTTTAACCACCAGAAGCATCCTCAGTCTTCTCAGGCATCCTTCAAAATAATTACTTTTTTTCAAGTAACTTGCAAGACTGTAGAAGTGTATCACAGCTGAAATGTAACTGCGTGTTTCTGATTATTCTTTTCTGGTTTAGACAGAGATGGCCAGTGGAGGCAGGTGTGATTTGCTCACTGTCCATCTGTGCTGTCCACCCAGTGGTATCATCTCTGGCTTTCCTAAACTTTCTCTGCCCACATCAATGCCCAAAGCTTAGCTGGCCTTGGAAAGAATTGTCCCTCTAATAAGAAGTCAAGATCAAGGAAAAACAAGAGAAGGCTTTTGCAACTTCCCAGAAACTCCCAAATTCTGGGAAATTCTTTTGGTCAACCAATGTTTTTGAGCTGCTTGATCATTTAACTCCTGTGAGAGTCACCCAACCATCATCTCTGGGAAAACCACCAATTTCCCTACTGAGTGTCAGAATCTGTGTGATAGGGTGGCCAGGGCAAAATCCTGCTTACCCCACTTGAAAACCAGAATTTACAGCCCACGTGCCTGCAGTGATTGTGTCTGTAAGATTTAGGAGAGTCACCATGGACCACCTGAGCTAAAGCCAAACTCACCTCACAGCCTTTAACACAATGAATCAGGGAAGGGTGAGGGTACCACTTGAGTCCTGCCGTGCAGACAACGCTCTGGAGGGAAGAAATAAAAAAAAAAGAGCAACAGGTTAAGACAAAGAAATCAGTGTACAGCAAGTCAGTGTGCTGGCTCCTATGGCTCTCCAGTACTTAACCAATGAAGTTCAGTTCCTAACACCTCTTGTGTTCTCAGGACCTGGCTGTCCTCCAGGTATTTACAAGAAGTGTTGGACTTGACACTTGCAATAACAGAGCATTTGAGATTAAAATAATATTTGAGGTTCTCCTAAAATGCCATGTCCAATATTTCACTCATGGTGGGGGAACGTGGCAGGGAAAGGCAAAGGCACAGGTCCACTCTTGCTCTTGGGTAGGGGGGACGCATTCTCAGAATTCATTTAGGGATTTCTTTGGTGCTGCAAAGCTTTGCTTTCTTTCACTGCCCATCATACTTTTGCTTCTTGAAGATGGAAGCAGCTAAAGGTGGATTTTCAGATACATTTTAGCACCATCCTAAATAAAAGCACCTCCCACCACACCTCTTCTGAATAACCCCCAGACAGGATAGCATCATCTGCTACATTTTATGAGCTTTACAATAATTTCTGTCTCAACTCTGTCTATAGAAAGAAGTTAGATGTTTGGTTTTGGGCAAAAATGATGCCCAGCCTCCTAGACAATGACACAGCCAGGGCAGCCATAGACACAGACACTTAGATTTAAAGAGTGCATGAAAACTTCGGCTGGTCAGTGGAGATGGTGGTTCCACACCATGGAGGTCCTGGAGATACGACTCCCATCCATGCAGCAGGACATCAGGCACAATGTTTATCTTGGGTTACTGCCCATGGACGAAGCACTACAGTGTCCAGTTGGGCAAGATGAACACACAGGCACTCACCTAAAGTGTGGGGCTGGGGTTGGATGGAGGCCTGGGGAAGGAAGGGATTAACATTTGGGAAGACCTGATGCACAAGCCATCCCTTCCCCTGTTCATCTGAGGGCTAATTTAATCCATCTGCAGGGGAACCTCAGCTTGTTTTTACAGTTTCTGTCATTTGAGGCTTACCTGGCGTGTGCGAGAAAAAAGGACTTTTATACTATCTGACTCGGGCTGTTTATCTTTCCGATGCTCTTGGATTTTCCACTATTAGTCAAGCCCGGCTTGCCCCACCTGCCTCGCAACAGGGCCTGTCTGTGTGAGCAGAGAAGTGCCCGGGGAGGGGAGGATGTTGTTTATCCCCGGGGAGCGAGGGAGGCTGCAAGGTGCGGGGGCCCTGCGGTGTCACACATTCCCCCGGCGCGCTCCTGACAGACAGCTGGAGATTTCCAGGCTGCTGCCTGCCACAAATGGTGAGGGTTTTTCTTCCCCCCCGCCCCCTTCTGTTTATTGCACTTCAGAGAGAAAAGAAAGGAAACTTTTCTAGGTTTGAAAATAAACAAGGCCAGTCAACAGAGCGGGAGAGGGGAGAGTAAAGGAAGCAGTTCAAGAGCATTTGAACCCAAGAATTAGAACAAAGTGGAAAAACTCAGGCATTTGTCTCCTGTATGCAAGGCCAGCAGACAATAAGTGGAAGAAGTGCACTTCCAAAGAGCACCTCACCTTCCCCTGGTAAGAAGCATCAATATTTACAAAACCTCTCACTCTGTGTGTATGTGTGAGCATGCAGAGTGAACAAAAGAAACCAAATAGCCCTGAACCAGGCTCTTCAGAAAGGAGTTTTCCATGCGAGAGGAATCCCTCGCAGAGGACGCACTGACTGCTTTCCTGACCCTTCAAGTACTAAAACGCCAGCACCTCCCTGATAGGAATGGATGGGAGGTGGAATCTCTGCTGAGACAGTGCTCTCTGAGTGCTCACTCAAGGTCATCCTCAATCCCAAACACAGCCTTGGGCTGAGCATCCTCCAGGCAATGGGAATGCAGCCCCGGGTTGCTCTCCAAAGCACAGGGAAGCCAGGTGCCAGGTTAATCACTGGGTCAGTGGGACATTCCCATTCCTCTGGAGTGGCACCTGCCAGTGGCTTCACACCAGTTACTTTGTCCTCCCCTGGGATGATCCTTTGCTAGCAGAGACCATTAGAGCTGGATTCAATCCTGCTAACATTCCTGGGGCTGGAAGCAGAGGGAAGGACCCTAGGCCTTAGTCCTGACCCCTCTTTCTGGTTTCCCAAGCCCTCAGTTCCCACCACCCAGCCTGTTTGCACCCTTAGGCTACTGCTGTGGTGTGTGCAGTGCACTGGGAGAGAAGATGTGGGCAGAGAGAGAGACTGGGCTAGAAAAGCAAGAATTGGGAATGATTTGGATTGTTGGGCATCGTTTCTGCCTCCTGCAGTGCAAACCGCCATACAGGTGCCACAGGGTGCTGCACGGGGCACCTGAGATAAACAAATGGACAGAAAGCAAGCAAGGATGGGTAAAGGTGATCTGATGGAATCAGTGTGCACAGAAAGGCAGACTCAGAATGCCAACAAAGGGTGTGGAAAGAGATGTATGGAAGCACCTCCACGTGCCAGGTGGTGCTTGGGGAACAAAGCCCATCTGGCCACTGCCCCTGTGAGCCCCATCCCTTGCCCGTGCTCCAGGCCCCCATGGTGACATCTGCTGCCCTCCTGGCCCCGGCTCCCCTGGTGCATCGGCTCCTGCAGCACAGCTGTGCAGCCGGGCGGGATGACTTCGGTGCTGCCCCCACCCCAAAAACGCCACCCTGCCACATCTGCGCTGGGTGCCTGGGACCCCATCTGCTGCCAAGGGAGAGGGAGCCGGGCTGCGCTCCCACAGTAGATAACGAAGAGCCAAGGAAGCAAATCAAGCTGTCATTTTCTCCTTGTGAGGGAAGACCCAGTGCCCCCGGTCACAGCGCTCCCCTCCCGTGGTGGGACTGACACAATGATGTCAACCCTTTGCGGGCTGCACGGGGGATCGGGTTTCCCCCAGAGAGGCCGGTGGAGAGCTTTCCTCCACCTTAGATGGGTCAAGTGTCCCCCCGGGCTGGAGCCCAGGGACTGGCATCTCCTGCTCTCAGCTCCTCAGCCACTAAAGGAACAGGACAATTAACCACGGGCTTAATGTGTGAGGAGATCAGACACTGGATCAGACACAGCCAGCAAAGGGGACTTTGGGGCTGCTTTCTCCTGTAGCTACAGATGCAATGGGATCTCCTGCCTTCCCAGGAGCAGAGCTGCTGTACCATAGCAGGTCATATCACTGCTCCGTGACTCAGTTTCCCTGCTGCAAAATGAGGCCCAAACTCTCAAAAAACAGAAAAAAAGGAGAGGGGAAGGAAGGAGGAAACCTGCAAAGCTGAAATGATTAGGGGAGTATTTAAGGAGCATTCCCACTAATGAGTTCTGGACATTTATAATCCCAGGGCTTGCAGTCCACATGGGAAGAGGGGCCACACCACGCTCAGCCCAGCAGAGCTGGGACGTGCAGACCCTTCGAAGGCTCTCCCAGCCATGCACATGCCTGCACACTCTTTACCCTGTCCCTGCTCAGCACCAAGGCAAGAACCCTAGTTCAGACAACCTAAGAAATGAGGTGTCTGCCCCGTTTCTCTGCAGTCAATGGGAAAGAGCTGTCAAGCTGTCTCTCAGAGATATTTCCCTTTTTTCTCCCCACTGCCTGCACAGTCAGTCTTGGCAGCTCTATCCATCGGTGTCTTCAGCATCTCCGTGTGTCACACACAGCAAAGGGAAAATCATGGGGACAGCACTGCCTGCTCTGAACACATCCCATAGCACAGAAGATTTCAGGTGATTTTTTTTTGTGCTGAACTGATTTGGGAGACACTGCCAGCTTATACCGATTTCAGCAAACTGTTTCAGGCCCAAGAAAGCAACTCAACCTAAACCAATTCTGAAAAACTCAGAAATATTTAGACATTTTGTGAAATTAAATATCTGTTGTTGTTTATCATTTGAGAGGACATTTAATTTCTAAGTTTTTGTTGATTTTTTTTTTTCCTCTCATTTTCACTAAGCAAAAAGTTTACAAAATCTCCTTGGAAATGAAATGACATGTTATGTTCAAACCAACATGTTTTTTCTTCCAATTTTTTGGTTCACCAAAAATCACAATAACAAAAGAGTCACTTTGATTAGGGAAAAAACATTTTTTTTTTAAATTTAAGAGAACTTTGAGTGAACCGAAAAATCAAGTGATTTGCACAGCTCTGCTCTAAACAACCTTGAGAGAAGGGATAGTTCCTTCTTCCCATTTTGCTCCCATAACAGATGTTGCATGAGCTGCTACAGACAAATTATTTATTTTTTCTTGTCAGCTCTCCCTGTGCTTTCTCTGTCCCCATCCCCTCAAAGGTAAGCACGAGAGATCAGTCCCGCCTTTATCTTCTTCCCATCCTGCCCTCATTTGTACTTCACTTGCGCCTGAAATTAAGCAACAAAAAGTGTTTCCTTTGCATCATTCAAGTGCTCTGAGATGCACAAAGACTCGCCGTGTAAATGCAACCAGCTGCTCCCTGTGCTCATATGGCACAACAGCAAAGCTGTCACTGGCCATAAACAGAGACACGGGTTATTAATGCTATATAGCACATTGCCATGGGGACCTTCCCCCAAGGCATCCCAGTCCCATCTCTCCAGGGTGTCCCCACTCCCACCAGAAGCAGCATTTCTCCCGGTGGCACCCCACGAGGCGCCGCTCCCCGTGGGTGACATCCCCTTCTCTGCAGAGTTGGGTAACATGGATGTTTTACAGCTACCAGAAAAAATCCCCTCCGGCGTGTCTTCCCTCCCAACACAAGTTTTCCAGCCCAAATCTCACCCTCTAGTTACAAAGCGTTTGTGGGGTGGAACTTGTATCTGCTCAGGGCCTAAAGGATCTCTTGCAAGATCCTCACCATCAGGGGAAAAAAGGGCTTATTTACTGCTGTGCTCTTGGAAACCATGATTTCTCCTCCACCCCTCACTCCCCTCGTCTCCCCCTTTACCACTCTATGTTTTCCCTGCTGCCTAATGAGCCCTCCAGAGACCTGCAGGTATAAAACTCGTTACAGCTCCCTCCACGTACCCGCATCAATAAGTGAAGGAGTGCAGAGAGAACGGGAGGGAAGCTGTCACTTTATTTCCCCATGAATTACAAACCACTTTAAAGTCTGGCACTCAGGAAACGGCCAGTGAGAAATTGCCCCTGATACAGAGATACGGGTTTTCTTTATGTTTCATGCCAGAAACTTGGCAAAGCCTTGGCTTAAGGCAGTCACAGAACCTCAGCGTCTGGAGCGAATGGGAAACTGGGAAGGACATTATGAGCTTGTCATATTCTCTGGACTTAGGTTTCCCACTCCTTTCCCAGATTTATTCTCTTGCTCTGTGTGAAACAGGGACGTTCAAAGTGGTGGAGAGTTGTGGAGCCGCTTGCTACCCACAGCCAAGGCCAGATTTCAAAAGCCCCAAACCCTGGGCGCACATTCAGGCGTGTAGAGAAGCAAATAGACTGTCAAAGCTTCTCAGGATATGCTGGGGCTGTGTTGGCTGCTCATTCTCCTTCTTAATGGAGTTCAGGTGTGTAAAACAGACTCCTGCAAAGCCAGGACCAAGTATGTAAAAGCCAGAGGTGTTTGCTCAAGCACCACCAGCAACTTGCACCCTGGTGACACCTGATGTGCCACCATCCTCCACCACGTGCTCAAGAGTGTCCATTTAGACCTCCACACCTGCAGAAACACCATAAAGCCACAAACACCCGGTTTGTTTGTAGGAACGTGAGGGTTTTCAGGAAGAGTTAGGTGAGTGTGTCTCCCACTGGCACGCAAATGTGGGCGTGACACGCAGCAGGTGTTTGCTGCCAGCAGGGCTGAGCGTGTGTGTGCAAGGCACTGCACGTGGGTGTGCACGTCCCCATCGGGGCACGCTGCCACTGGCGTGAGCTGGAGGACGCTCGGGACGGGGAGCTGTGAGCAGTTAATGCTGGCTGTGCGTTTGCAGCAGGCAGCAGGGAGAAGTGGTGACCTCTGGAAGGGGCTGTGCTGAGCAGGCAGCTCTCGCATGCGGGCGGAGGGGCGGGGGGAGCGCTCAGCCAGCTCCACAGGGTCGGGAAATGAAAAACCCTCTGTATCAGCTTCTTTTGTCATCCAGAAGCGGTGCAGAAAAATCCAGCCCTGCCACCCAAAGAATGCAAAATACGGAACAGGAGGAAGAAAATAAAGCCTGGCCAGTGCCCTTTCTCTTGCTGTCCGTCACATCTTCCTGTGGCATGGATCCCATTTCCAGATCAAACCCCACTGATGTGAGGCCTTTACCTTGAACTGACTTTCACTTGGAAAACACAGAGAGAAAGCAACTTGGAGAGAGAGCCACCCTGTTACCGGAACAGACACAAGAAAAATCAGGAATTCTTTCCAAAAGGTCCAAATTCCCCATTTCCCCCTCACCTAATGAGCCACAGGTAACACTGATCACTCACTGCTCATAAACATGCAACAAGAGATGGGGTTTGTGCAGTCACCAGGCACTGACCTTCACTCTCTGAGGGTTCATCCAGTGCTGGATGTCTTGCACGGTCTCGTTCACGCGCAGGAGGATGGGCTCGTGACTGTGATCCAGACAGGAGGTGGTACACTCCGTGCCTGCTCAAAACACAAAGGGGATAAAGCTAAAGGATAAAGCAGGCAGCTTCTGACCCTTCCAGCATCCTTCCAGCTGAAGGACAGGATTACAGCTCATTTTTCCTAAATTGCAATTAGCAGTCAACCGTAACTATCACATATCTCCGAGCCACACGTGAAGTGCTGAGTACAACCCTGCACTCAGCAGGAGAGCGTGGGGGTGGCAGATATTCCAGAGCTGCAAATCTAAGTATTTCTCTGGCTATTAACTCCAAGAAGGGGGTCAGGTTTTGTGCCTTCAGATCACCAAGGCAAGGTGAAGGTTTTTCCATTTCAACTGCTCTTTCAAGTGGTGGGGCTGATTAGGCAGAGCCTGTCAAACTTATCTCACCTATGACATGGCAGAAACCTATAGTTTGATCTGTCAGATTTACAAACATCCAATAATAATCTTCCAAAGGGTGACCAAGCCTAATGATATTGGAGACAAGCTATCACCCAAGTCCCACAGTCGATAAGAAGTACGCAGAAAGGTAATGATGGCTTTGTTCACACATAAACCTGCTTTTTCTCTGATTAACTGTCATGCCCAGTGGGAATCCTGTCCTTTCTTTATTAAAACATGCTGCGATACTCTGCAGCAATATCCCAGAGCCCTGTGGTAACACAACTGTAAGCCCTTGTGTGTTGGACCATTACCATTTCCCCCCTGGAAAATCACTCTTGAATGGCACAGCTGCTGCAAACATGTCATTAGGATTTCTGCACTCCAATCAGCGCTGGGGGAGGAATTAATCTCCGCACTGGTTTGGAGAGCTGAACCTTTGGCTCAACACACGCCTCAGCGTGGAGGGGCAGATTAGGTGTCTGAGGAATTACCGAAGGTGTGTGGGATTCATAGTGACCACGACTGGTTGCTATTATTTTTCCCACCTGCTTCTGCCTTCCCACATTCTCCACTTGGAGGAGTCAGTGGGAGCAGCCAGACCTGGGCTGGAAAGATGGGCAGTGCTTGGGGTTTGTTTTGCTTTCCCAGGACACCTGGTAGTGGCTCCAAGGACCTGCAGGATGAGGCCCATTGACACCACCCCCATAGTGAATGAGTGGCAGGAGAGCACCTTTTCAAAAGGACATTGATCAGGCTTTCCAAAACGCAAGGAAGAGAGGACAACCCCAACATCTGATTCCAAAAGTTGATGCTGGGTGAGCCTACAAAGTGTGTGGTATGTCTCCATCTGCTGAGGATGAGAGCCAGCAGCTGCTGTGCCCTCTCTGAGCTCTAAATCCCCCTCCAGAGAGAGCCACACTCTTGTGGGGGACCTGCCCCACGCATCCCTCACCTCCATGACGCTGTGTGGTCCCCTCCCGGGGTCAGGGCCACCAGTCCCTGGGATTGGCACCTGCCGACAGTTGCTGCGAGAGGAGTGAGAGCTGGCAGGCGCCCAGCACTGAGATGCTCCCCTCCAAACCAGGAGCTGGGGTTTCTCTCCTTGCAAAAACCTGTCTGGCCCTGGAGGTAACCTCGTCTCAAGGGTAAAACGCCTCTCCACATTAAGAGTCGCCGCAGCCTCCTCGCCGCTCACTCTCCCGCGCTCCACCACGCTCATGGAGAGGAGCGGGTCGGAATTGTTTTGATATATGATCTGTAATTGGCATCATTACAGAGCGGTGATCTCATCCAGGTCGTGTTCTCCTCCCCAGGGAGGGAACACAAGGAGGCTCGTGGTCCTCCGCATGGCTGCGATATAATGAGGGAGCCGCGCAAGGAGGAAATTTCTCCAAGTTCAAAGGGACAGGCGGAGGCAGGAGGGGGATGGCAGGGGCTGGGAGGGGGGCTGCAGGAAGGGGCCTCGCAAACCTGTGTGGGCTGCAGGCAGCACAGCTCCTGTTGCAGCCCTTACAGCAGGGAGACCCCCAAAATGGGGGCTGAAAACACAATCCAGTGTGTACAGCTCCGTGTCTGTCCTTCCCTGTGCCTGGGGACAAAAAGCCAAGCTGAGCGCAGGGGTCATCACCCCTTGCAGAGGGAACAGGTACCCCAGAAAGAAGGAGGAAAACAGACCCTTTAAAACAGCTCCTAAACGACTGTCATACCAAAGGGGATACTCAGCTGGTCTCATACTGTTTCTGGGGAGACCTGAATTATCCTGGTGCTGCATTGTCCTGTCACCTCCCTGCTTTTCAACCTCTGGAGCGCGGGTTTGTGCATGTGGCTGATGGAGTGGGACATTACAAAAGTGTAAGAGCAAAAGCAGGTACTATCCCCGCCCCGTATTTTGCAGACTGGATGTGTCTCTGGCACAGCCTGGCATGCTGCTGCCCCTGAAAACCAGCTGGCCAAGAAGGGACACCACGAAACTGGGAGCCCTGCAAGGAGCCTGCAGTCCGAGCATGTTACATGATGCCTGGCCTCTCAGAGCTTCACGTTTCCTAAAAGCATTTCCCTGAATAGCCTCCCATAGCAGGCTCTCACTCGGGCAAACAGGTCCACAGAAGGTGACTTGAAGGACTGCAGGCTCCTTCCTTGCTCCCTGTCATTCCCACCCTCTTCCTGGTGTCCTGCTGCCTGCTCCCATCTGAAGACAGGTGCCCAGGTACCCACCGATGCTGTAGCCGCCGGCGCACTGCAGCTTCAGGTGGCTGTTGAGCTGGGTGGGCAGAGCACACTGCCCCTGCATCTCCCTGCACAGGTGGAAGGACCCGCTCCAGGTGCCGTCCTTCCGGCAGTGGATCACGTTGCTCCCACGGCCCTGGGAATGAGAGAAGGAGATAAAGAGGATTGACACCGAAATAGCCAGGAGAGGCTGAGAGGTGAGAAGTGAGCAAGCTGAGCTGGGAGCAAAGTTCTGCTGGAGCTGGGAAGGCCCCTGGCTGGGACTGCCAGCCTTGGGGGGGCAAGAAGGAGTTTTGTCCAAAGAATAAAGAAAAGGAAACCTGCAGTGCTGACACACACGCACACGCACATACACATAAACACATATCTTCTGTGCAATTCAAGGTCTTTACAAGCCCCTTGCAAGCTCTCCACCTTACTACAGTCCCACTCCTGTTGAAATAAAGGTGCCTTCACCCCGTTTGCCTTGCTTCTTGTTACGGAGAGGTTGGTGTTGAATGCAGACAACCTTCTCCCTCTTCGCATTTTCTAACCAGTTACATCATCTTTGTCTTGAAAAAGAAAGAATCCCCCATGGCCATCTGAAGAAGGAAGGGAGAGCAGGACATGAGCTTAGCAGGGCAGAACGTGCTCTTTAGAGCTTGGCTGCCTTGAGTGACAGCAGGCGAAGGGGCTGAGACGGACACGCACAGAGGCAGGTGGGAAGGAGGAAAAAATCCTCTGGTGTGGGAACGGGCAAGGAATAGAGTATGACATTTCTCTTATAGAAAAGATTCTCTGTATGATACTGAAGAATGAATACCAAAGTCCGAGGGGAAATATCATGCCCTTTAAAAACAACAAAGGAGTGCACAGGCAATCTTTTGTCAGATCTATCCTCACAGCATTGGGGATTTCTGTGCAAACAAGCTGTTCTGTGGGATCTGCAAGCCCGACTGCCATGGGGCAATGTGGGACATTCAACAGGAGGATGTCTGCTGTGGTTGGGCTCCAAACCTCCTGTGGGGGCCTTGCTGGGTGGGAGAACCATGCCGGATCTCTGCTTCTCCTCACCCATTTTTCATGCCAGGCACGTTGCCTGCCATCTACCCACCCCGCTCTTGAAGACTGTGCTGGATATCTTTGGGGATCCTTTAATGTGCTGCCTATTCCGTGATCCCTGCAGGGCTGCTGAACTTTTTGGAGGAGCACTGCCCCAAGACTCACATCCATTGTTGCATAGGGACCTGCACAAGCCCCTGGTGCTGGCATGGAAGAGGGCACAGCCTTCAGTGTTAGTCTTGTCCTTAATATCCTAATATCCTTAATATCCTAATGCTTCCCGTTTTTTGCTCAGCTTTGTTAATGAACACAATGTTTAGTGAGATGCAAAGTGGTCTTAGCAGCAGACTACGGTGTGGGACTTGCTTCCCCTTCTCTAGACATCTGGCCATTGCCAGAAGTAATAAGGAAATCATATGCAAGGATAATGGAGCAGATGGACTCAGGGTGTGATCCAGCTTGGTGATTCTCACCTAAGGGCCAGTTTGGCAGAGATTGATTAATTTAGATCTGACTGTTCATATGATTTGTGTACAATATGCAGAAATGGAAGACCCTTGCTCTGGTGCCAGGGGAGGTACCTGCTTAAATGACCATTATGTTCCTGGTGATTAAGAGATGCTGTATGTGCAGCCAAGTAATGATCTTTAAGCATGGTGACAAAGTCAGGAATAAATTGCTAAACGATAATTGAGCACAATTTGCTGTTTTAGCAAGTGTGGTGCAATTTCCATGCCAGGGTTCAAACGTGATTCTCAAAGGTGAGCCATGAAACCTGATTTATGTTCCTGGAGCTGGCCGTGCTTGAGGGTACTCTTGAATAGTTTCAGCACCATACTCGGAGATCCCAGGATATCCATTGCTATAGTAACATACTGTCCATCATTCCCTGACCTGCAAAATCTCTTGTGAAAATCCCTGCTGGGTTTCTTGCTTGGATGCAACGTGTATTATCACCTTATATAGCTGAGAGAGACTTAGCGGGGTTTAATCCTTAAATAATTAACACCTCTCAAGTGGTTCCGGCTTGTGCCAGGAGTTCTCCCTCTTCTTCTGTAGCCTATTTTCTGGGATATCTGAAAATACTTTTCACTGTAAATCCCTTTCTCAAGATGTTATCTGCTCCTTTGCCCAAGGTGCTTTCGCAGCTGAGCAGTCACTCCTGTCCCTCCCAGTGAACACAGACAGAGCTGGATCTGTCCCTTTCCAGAGCTCACTTCACTACTGCTGTAACCCTGACTCCACTGCTTGCTCCTCTTCGTGTTCACCTCGTTTAAAAGCACAGACAAGCCCATTCCACCAGCTGTCACTGCCCTGGAGGTCCCAGTTGCCCTGCACTGGCAGTGCTGGAACACGGCACCAGCCATGCTGCCCCTCAGAGCAAGGGGTGGATGCACAAAGCCATAGCTGCCGTATCCCAGAGCTCCCACCCACTCTGCACCCACGCCTGCAGCTTCTCATTTCACACTGCTCAGAACCTCACTCCAAGTCTTAAACAAGGAAAACTTCTCCAGGTGCCCTGATGTGAAACACTGGGGCTCTGCCTGTTGTCCCCGAGGAGAGGGCAGCCCAGAGGGCAGGGAACAGGGGCTTTTAACATGTGGAGCAGGTACCAGAGGTGTCTTTCACATAACTGGCCCTAGGGCAGGGTTGGTACATTTTTAAATGCCCTCAGATTCTGGAATGAAATTAAACAGCCCTTGTCAGAGCACTCCCTGCTCCATGCAGTAGCCACAGCTTCCACATCCCCACTTTCTCTTCCCAAGCACAGGGAGCAGCAGCAGCACTGCTGGGAGAAGTTACTTATCTCACAAACTATAATTACCTCTGGTGAGGAAAACTAGGCATTTCAAACAAGATAGTAGAGGCCAGACCTTCTCATATCAGCGAACACAGCTCCCAGGAAGCCAAAGGCAACACGCTGATTTGTGCCAGATGAGGATCTGACCTCTGATGCCAAATAACACCTTCACAGCCAGAAAAACATGGAAGTTTGGAGAGAGTTCACCTGAATAGTTGTAATCCCTATGGCGTTAAATTATCACAAGACACACAGACATACAATGGTAAGAACTGGAGAGAAAAGCAAGGTAAAACAGAATGAACAAACGGGATAAGTGCAGATAACTCACATTCTACTTACTTTAATTTGTTGCTCCTTATTTTCTAGCCAGATCATGAAGCCACTGAGGCAGATTTTTCTGCCACTTACTGTCCAGAAACAGTTAAGTCAGTCACTTCTAATCCTCTACAGGTAATAGTTAATACTGTTACTACTGTCATAAAAATAATATTCCCAGGCTCTCCTTCTACTTTAATTATGTTTCCCCTTCTGCATTTCTCTGGTCTTGGAAGGGCTCAATGTCCTTTGGCCTCTCCAAGATCGGTATCCTTAGGGAAGATGTGGTAAAGCCAGACTTGTATGGGCTGAGGTAGTTTGGGTGAGGGAGACTCACCGACTGACTGTCATCATCCTCGCACTTGATCCGGCACTCGCTGTTGAACTGGAAGCCGTTGGAGCACTGGTAGAGCCCGTGGAATTTGGAAGGTGGAGGGTCACAGGTAACGGGCACGCAGGCGCCTGGCAGCCACGTGCCATCTTGCGTGCACTGGATCTTAAAGGCTCGCCTTTTCGTGCAAAAAAAAGCAACATTTAATGAGTGGCTGAGTCAGCTGGGAGCCTCTAAAGCCTCTGAGCTCTGCTAGCAGGTTGCAGGGGATGGGTGTGCTCGGGCTTTTAACACTTGGGGAACAAGTCGTGAATGTGCGTCATGAGGTCTCTGAGCAAAAATAACGATTATTTGCAAAACCAACATTGAGCTGCCCAGCCTAAACTCCTCTTTTGGCCTTGGACACATCTCCCAAGAATTCAGCTTCCCAGGCTTGTGGGCTGTGGTTGGTTTGAAGTGGGTTTGTGCAGAGTCAGAAGTATATGACAGCACTAACCCTTTTCTGCAGGGTTTCAAAGGGGACTCCCCAGGCTGCGTATCAAAGGGGTATTTCTAAGGTAAAGTGTGTTTTTTGAGCACTGGTCAGGATTTTCAAAGACACCTAAGTGAGCTTGGTGCCTAAGCTGACACTGCACAGCTATCTGCATGAAGGAATTGCCCCATGCTATTCCCTATGGCCCATGGAGTCTGTGATACACATCCCCTTCCCAAAATAATTTTAACTCATGGCTTTCTGAATCAGGCTGATGGCATAGCTTTAGTCTTTCACGTACTTTCTCGATTTTCTGGAGGATCCAGGGACATGGTAACCTGGTTTGCATTTGTACTTGCAGAACGAGCCCACTTTGTGCTTGTCTTCTCGGCAGCGAGTGGTCTGGAGATCTGCGTTGGGAACGATGGAGGGTGCTCGACACATCAGCTCACACAGGGCCTCAGGAAAGGACCACAGCCCGTCCTCCATGCAGGTCAAGTTGCTGTTGTTTCCTGAGAAGAGCAGGGAGCAAAGGTAACAACGTGCAGCAGGACTATTTTCTTTTGAAATGTCGTTACACCCATAATATATCAAAAGCTCCCTCAGCCGATTTGACAAATCCCACTGCATTGAACATTCGTATGTCCTGTGCGTTCTCTTGCTCTAGATGATGTCATTAAATCATTAAGGACTCTGTTCTCAGGTAACAGGCAGGCAGTGCTTATTTCAGGAAATGCTATAGCATAGGGGAAGCCACACGGGCTTTGTCATCTTTTGTATTTCTCCTCCTTATTTTGTTCCTCTCTGAAAGGAAGCTTGTTTCATACACCAACCCCCTCCTCTCCAAAGCCATGGCTTTAACAGAGGGTTTGATGCCATCACATTCTTCATTTGGTTTCTGTGTTATATCTTTTCCCTGAATCTGTCCCTTTTATTTCAATTTGGAGCCTTTTGGAGCAGCATCTGTTAGTATTAGAGTCACTACTCCAACACAATGAGGAGCCATTCTCAGCTGGGGACTCTCAGTCCTTGGGGACTACTGTGATAAATACAATCCATAATACTCATTAGAGACTCATTTTCCTCAGGAAGCTTTCTTGGCCAACACCTCAAAGGTAAAAGGTACAATAGATCTATTTGCCTCTGCTATGACCTACTTGACTTCAGAAGGTTAAGCTAAAAGTAGCCCAGTCTCAGTGTATTTTACATTCTTTGTTATTTTATACCATATGTTGAAAAGGAATAAGCTTTTCCTAAGAAACAAAGCACAGCTATGAGCCACTAACCCTTCAAAAATCCCTAATACTCCATTGAAATCCCCGAGCATTGCTGCAGGAACTCTTCTCAACCCACAAGGCATATTTTCAACAGTGAGCCAACTTCGGACTTATCCAAAATAATACTGACAAACTGCTAACCCCAGAGCAATGCCATCTCTCTGTGAGGGGAGGAAGAGAGCCAGGGCATGAGGCTGGAATTCAAAGAAGAAGAAAACAAAAGGCTCTGGAGGGCTCAGGAAGGTATGTGGAGGAGCCCTCCTGCCCTGCCCTCAAAGATAAGAGAAGCTGCACTAAATCAGCCCCGGATTTCTCTCTCCCCTCCCCAACTGCAGATGATTGCAGAGGTATTTTGTGCAGAAGGGAGCTCTTTTCTGGAGCACCAGCATGTTCCTCTGCTCTGACTCATGCAGCAGCTCCCAGCTGGTGATATCATACTTGCCACTGCAAAGCGATAAGCTGTGACATTACCAACAGTGGCTGCCATGACGTCAGTGATTGAATTAGGCGTGAGTCATTCGAGCGCTGTTCTCCAGAAGCTTAGTGGCAACATTTATTAGTCATCAGTGATGGCTCTACACCAAATGGTGCCTTTACCTCACAGCTCACAGCGCTTCTGGACAGAAGTGAAGTGATGCTACACACCAGAGCTGCAGCCCCTGACCTGGGGTTGGTTGGCATCCCTCCAGCTACCTCTGCCTGAGTCATCTGCTCTTGTTGGTCATGAAGAGTATAATTATTTTCACTGCCCGCTCAAAAAAATGTAAAGCACTTTAAATGAGAAAACAGCTTTTGTTGAAGATGGCCCTCTGAGTGTATAAACAGAAAAAGGGCGATTTTTGTTAAAAAGTAGTCCTAATTTTCTCTTAACTACCCTTTGAGTAGTTGTAACTTTGACCGTGTGTTGGCTGCTTGTGGCTATCTCCCATCAGAGTTAAAAAGAATTAAGCAATTTCCTTGTATATGAAGAAACCAACATAGCCTTTCCCTGAAATGAAGAATACATCCCATGCCTTCCTTTTTGGGGTTTGCAATGAATCCCAGCAGAAAAGGAGAAACCACAGGTACAAAAACATCTTATACAGTGTTTGTACCCGAGTTGACAACAGCAGTTACCGTTTACTCCACTGCAAGATAGACAAGTTAATTTGGGTCTAATGTTCCTTCAAATTAACAATGGTATCTCTTCTTGCTTTCTGAGGACCAGATCAAAAAGGGAAACGTGCCAGTGAGCAGAAGAGTTGATGGTGCTGAGGAGAGGATGGGGATGTTAGCAGAAAAGTAACAGGGAAGAAGATACGGGAGGAAAGGAAAAAGGGCAGCAAGCTGTGTTGTTTCTAGGGGAAAAACTAAAAGAAAAAAAGGAAAAAGTAAAGAGTCCCAAACAAGAAGAGGAGAAGAAGGTCAGAGTAGAGCAAGGTGAGTGTGGAAAAGGAGAAGCGTGAGGGTGGATTAGAAAAAACAATGATGGGGGTCTGTGCCACTGCGACGTGGGGCTTTTCAGTCTTCTCTTGCCTTTCCAAATACGTGGAGGAGGCATAGAAGGGAGACAGACAGTGGAAACAGACAAAGCATGGGAAAGAAGATGAGAGAGTTCAATCTGATTTATCCCCATGACTTTTCCATGTTTTAGTTGTATGGAAGCAATATTCCCTGTCATTACTGCCTGGCCAGCCGCGATCAAGGAAAGGTCAAAGCAAGGTAATAGAGAGATGCAAAGGAACTTAACTTCTAATATAAATAAACCTTCCATAGAGTCCCATAATTCTTCCTACTTAAAATATCCCGAGTAACTCTAAACCAACAGCAACAGTAACATGTATTCCTAGGAGAAGTCTGTGTTAGCTGTGTCTCTCAGGTCGCTGCACACACACCCCAATACCTTTCAGGAGAGCAGGAGGTCGGCAAGTGAAGGAGCATTTCTTGCCAAAGGTGGTCCCCTCGCTGCAGTTGAAGGTGGCTGGGTAGACATGGTACTGGTCTGGGACACCACAGTCCACGGGCTCACATGTCACCTGCTTGTTCCACTTCCCATCCATGCAAGTCATGGTGACACTGGACTCCGTCTGGAAAAAGACACACGGCTACAGCCACCACAGCGAGCAAGGGACAGATCACAGCCATTTCAAGCCTACTAATAGCCATTATTTTGGCTCACAAGTTAAGCAAAGCCATGTCTGGTCGCTACCATCATCATTTGGACAGCAGCTACCAAACCCACCAAGGCTCATAAGAAACAGCGTCAGAGAAATGGGATTTTCTCTCACCTCTGGGGTGAGACACCAAAGCGCTTCCATATAAAGACTGGAGCTCTACAAATAATCCAAACTCTTGTCTGGCCTCCTGAGACAAGCAGGGAACCTGCTGCTCTGCCCTGCCATCAGAAAGGAGCACAAGCCTGAGCTGTTTGGAGCTGACAGCTGTCCCCCATCCCTGTCACCTCTGCGGTGACACAGCCACTCCAAGGGGATCCCCCTGTGCTTCCGAGTAGTCAAACTCACTCTTGGGTTTGATGGAAAAGCCAAGCTGACATGAAGCCATTTGGGACTCTCATCCGAAGCTCTCCCGAGAGGTGTCAGTCACCCTTGGATGGGGATCCCAGGGGAGGTGCCTCAGGCCACATCAACCTTGTGTGCAGATACTGACAGCCGCTGTTGTGGCTTCTGTCACAGGGCCCCAAGGCTCCACACAGAACCAAGGCCCTGCTGTCCTGGCACCACGGACATGAATGCCTGAGAGACAGACCTTTTCCAGGAGGAGCTTGCCATGGACAGACCCAAGAGTGCCCTGCCCGTAACTGGTGCTTGGACCTTGAGAGGTTGTACACAGAGTCAGTGCCTGTGCTCTGACTTCCCCAAAGCCACTCTACCGTCACAGCTACACAGAAGCTACACTTCTGGGGATCTGAGGAATAATCCAAACTGCACAGCACACTGGGATCCTGGAGTGCTAGGGACAAAGAAGGAAAATGGAGAGAGGTAAAGGGGCCACCCATCCAAAGTTCAGATGAATTTACTGGGTGACTGAAGGACAAACAGATGTTGGCAAAGAGAACGGAGTAAACAACATATCCACTTTCTAATTAAAAATGGAAAATTATTAAAAGCTAGAAGTGAAGAATCTAACTCTTCCCTCCACAGCAGAATAAAGAGAGGGACAGAGGTTAAGAAATGTGAGAAACCCAAACATGAGAAGGGGAAGATACTGGCGAGGAATCTGACCAAGCCTTACAGCAGCACTCCTCTGCCTCCAGGGAATATTTTATTCGGGGCTGGTATGCTCACAGTAGATTTGCACCGCCGGCCATTGATCTGGGTTTATAAAAGGAAGGGGAATTTTTCTAGCACACATCAAAGAGACCTGGATTCCCTTTTTGCAAAAACACCCTAATGGTTTCAACAGAAGTTCAGACCTGTCTCCCTTTGATATATGGTTGCATTCAGAATGGAAAAAGCAGTCCCAGAGCTGAGAAACTGGACACTTCCCAAGTGGGCACAAAACCCCTTTTCTAGACCGTGGAGTTTATTTAAACAGGGAGCATTGCTGATGGAAAAAAATGTCTTTTCTACAAACTCAGAGTAGCACATTCTGGGATATTCAGAGTGATCAGGTGAAGTGGTACTATGTGTTCTCATTCCCAATCATTTCACTCCCCGGTGGCTGTTAATTCTGCCTTTGTTGCTTATCAGAACATCTGTACCATTAAAAATTGTGTATAAACTGTAGGCAGTTGATGTCCTGACATACTTCCAGGGGGTTGCAGTGTGATGGCCACAGGAGAAGGGACAATACAGCACATTCCCATGTCTTGCAAACCATCAGCACTCCAGGATGAGCTGCTCCAGCACCCAGCAAAGCCTCCATTTTCCTTTAGCAGATGCTATCATCAAATAACACAGCAGCACCGTGGCTACTGGAACTTAAAACATAAACCCAAGCTATCGATGTCAATAAACTCAAGCAAATGATGTCAGGGGCTATCTAAATGTTATGGAAAAGACATAGGTCTCTCTTGCATAGTTTCATGCTGGGTACTGGATCCATGCTGAACATAGGGAAGTATCAATGATAAGAGATTCAGCTCCAGGAATAAAGTTATTGGTGTTGCTGTGATCTAGTTTAGGAATAAATGAGTGTTCCTACTAGCTGATGCTGGCTGCTGAGACACAGTGTGGTGCACGAGGAAGTTTCTCTAACGACAGGGTTGCCCATCAGATGTAGCTCTGCAGAACACCAAATAAACAGTGCAAACTCAGAAACCAGAATGTAACACAAGAATTTAAACAGGAGCAATATCTGTGCATGACAGTCACACCTTACAAAAGGAATGTTTTGCCCAAGCTGCCACTTGTGGGAGTATTTCAGCTGCAGCCGTGGCCTTTGTTAGAAGAAAGCTGCAGGACACCAGAGCCTGCTGGAAATGCCACGTGCCTGGGATCCCCTCTCTTTGGAAGGGATTCCTCTCCAGAGCCATACTCGCACTGACCTTTGTCTGTGCCCCTGTTCTAGACCTTGATGTGAAGAAGTAAGTAATTAGTGTCTCCACATTTTCATCTCTGTGTTTTTCCCCACGGTCCCTTCCCCACAAAACCTCTAACCTAACCTATGAGAGTCCTCTCAGACCCCTATGGCTCTTCCTCTTCCTGGCACACTGGGAAGGCCATTCCCAAGCAGAGAAGCTGTGCCCATGGGGGTAAAACCCTGGCTCCTCAGCTTTTCCCAGTAATTTGTTCCACATTTGGCATGATGGAAGCTGAGGTTTTCAAGGTCAGACATAATAATGGCACATTTTAGAGCAAGTCTATCATGTCATCACTTCAAGCAACAGGAGCACGTGTAATTCTGCAGCAGGACACAGCAGACAGCATTCCCTGCAATGGAGACAAAGACCAGTGGCTCTGATCAGAAGCACAGAGGACAAACCCACCACAGAAATTATTGCTGATGGCACCCACCAGCTTTTGGCTTTCCCCTCTTGCAGTGCCACACCTGAGAGTGGGATCACAGCAGCGCCCAGGGGCAGCACTCCCGGCTCCTGGGCAGGATCCTGTCCCTCCCCAGCTCCATGCCACACCCTGGGGGTATTGCTGATGGACTCAGCCCTTGGATCTGGTGCTAGGTCTTAGTGGCAGCATCTGCCTCTGCCTTTGCAGCTCTCCCACCCGGAGCTGAGCAGGCACGTGCCTGTTTCGCCTGTCTGAGCTGACAAGGTCACCCAGCTCACAGCAGCCCACACGAAGCACTTGGCTTTCTCATCTGGTTTATTAGCTGTCACTTTGGGCACTTTGTGCTGCTTTGACTGGCATCACAGCAACTGCTTCCCTTCATGTCCTGCCTTCCAAAAGAGGCTTACACAAGGAGGGAGGGTGGGCAAGGAGGAAAGAGGGGGGAGAAAAAAGGGGCTTCCAAAGATACAGCATGTGCACTGCAGTGAAGAGGATGCAAACTTAAACAAATCTGGTGCCAGAAAGATTTGTTTCTCGGGACTTTTAACAGCCTGGGAGAATTCATGTCTCCTTCCTGCTGCCCAGGATCCCAGCCGGCTCCTTCTTCAAGCGATGCTTCACGTGTGAAGTTTCCTCTCCTTAAAAATGAACAGCTGTGCCCTCCCCTCTAAGTATTCTTCCACTTCTGCCCACTACTGTGCCTCTAATTGAACCCACATGAGCCACGCTTTCTTTTCCTGGCATGATTGATGACGCCTTTGCACAACATTAGGGAGCTGCTGGGTTTTAAATAACACCTCTTGACCAGAGCAGCAGTGGTGGTAGCTTCAAGGAGAGATGACAACAAGTAACTGAATGAGCAGGGCTTTCAGTGAAGGACAAGGGGGAGGAAAGCAGTGAAAGACAAAGGGGGGAAAGAGGGAGAAGACAAGAAAGAGCGATGGAGTTGTCAGGGGAGGGGTGGGAAGAAATCGGGGAGGGAGAATGAAAACATCCCTGAGATCTTCTTTGTGAGAAAGATACATGAAGGATTTTGCTCCATCACTATGCAAACCCCTTTGTTGTTGTTGCTGAAGTCCCTAAATGAGGATGAGGGAGAGCCCAAGAGTCTGTAAACAGCTCAGCTTTCTTTTCCTTTTCAAACACCAAACAGTTTTTGCTGCACAGAGTGCCGACAGGTTTTAGGGTTTGGTGATTTTACGGGGTTTTAACAGAATTTGGGAATGGGAGCTTCTCAGAGAGGGAATGAATGAATGTTTTTTCCCAAGACTGATTAAAATGGTGGCTTCAGAAGACACAGAGACCAGAAAGTGCAGAAACTGTTAAGAAGATTTTCAAAGACCCTTTAGATGTAAAAGATTGATTTGAAATGTGACTTGTGCCCCTACATCACCGAGGTGCTTTTGAAAATTTCGCTTTTAATTCTCTCTTTGCCCTTTTTTTCTGTCTTTCAATGAAATAGGGAAGACAAATGTGGTTCAGATGCTAAACCAAGGTGTTTCCACTGGTCTGTGAATCACCTTCACCAGCACGCAGTGGTCGTGGGCCACTGATGGTCAGTCTGCTCTTTGAGACATTGCTCCTCAGCTCAGCCTCCTTCCTACCCAAGACTGTGAAACACCAACATGGGTAAAGCTGCTTCCTTCCTCCTCTTCCTCGGGCAGCTCCACACACTGACAGTTAAATGAGAAAAAAGTATCTCTAGACCCTCAAAGCAGTCAACCGAGTGAAATAACCAACTAAATGACAAGAGTGAAACAAGGAATAGCTTCGTGCAAGGTTCCCCAGCCATGACAGAAAGTCCCTCTGACCATGGACAACAACCCACGTGCCCTTTCTCACCCCATAACGCTTGTGACTGGAAGAGGAGCTGAAGCTGGGAAGCAGTTATGGAAGGAGCACAATGCCTTTTGATATGAGAAATCCAGACCATGGATACTGGACTTTCTCAGATAATTCATTTCTTGCCTACATGTTCCACAAGTTCTGGTTAGAAGCACCTGACACAAAGAAATAAAACAAGATGATAGTGAAAGAAACTGACTGTTCCTTTTCAGCCGACCTCTGAAGCACACTAATAAAACTTCTAAAGCATGTGTTTAATGTGCTTAGCTGGTCATGGGTATCTTTCAGATGCTCCACTCCTTCCCTGAGTTGAACAGTGAACGCACAGCACTGAGCAAAACAAAGCCATTGGCCTCAGGGGGTTTTATTGGTGGAAAAAGACAACGAAGTGCAATAGCAGAGCAGGGTGAGAGGAAGCGTGTTGTAATAGGCAGTGAATCACATTAGTGAGGGGTGCTAAAATCCTCTGTTCCTGTCATTTGAGTCTGACCAAGGCTCAGAAACCAAACTTCTCCCAGCAAAACCATGCCCAGCTGGCCGAGCCTCCCCAAAAGGTAATGTTTGCATTTAAATAACATAGGGCTGGTGAAGCACGCTCAGGCTGTTTTATTTGGTTTGTGATCCCTGCATGCTCCATGTACCCCATGTACAGATCCCTTCCAACAATTTCCTGGTTCAGCCATTCAGGTTCGTTTTGAGAACTTGTTTTCTGTTCTGTAAAAATGCTCAGCTGGAGCTGGGGTTCTGGTGCTGATGCCAATTAGGATGGAAGAGGCCCAGCTCGCGGGGTCCTGTATTTGTTTTGTAATTGAGTTGAAAGGGCTGACTCATTCCCCTCCACTCTGTCTCCCCCCTCTGCGAGCTTATGAAGAACACAGTATTTCACAAGTACAGACAGGCTGCTGAGTGCGGCTGCCCCAGCCCCTGGCCCAGATGTGAGAGCTGCCCCAGATGTGAGGGCTGCCCCCACAGCCAGTGAGAGAAGGTGCTGATGGGGGAAACCACCCCAGCGTCGCACTCAGAGGATGTGGCAGCGTGAGAGATGAGAGCACAAAGTGGGGTGTCAGCCCTGCATCCCCCTGTCCCCAGCATCCTGCTCCCAGGGCCTTGCTGCATGTGCACCTCATCCACCTTCCCCAGCACAAAGGACCTGCATTTTTTTGGATGTTTTAACAAATTGATAGTTTTCCTCAATACCCCGCTCACTGCATGAAGACATGCTGCTTTTGTAGGACTGGATTATTAATGCATGGGTTAGAGAGGAGGGGGAGCAGTTCCTGCCCTGCGGGGGAAGGTTTTTGGTGATTTGCCTGGAAGCAAAAAGGTTTGGGTGCTTCTTCTGTCCCCTCCGTGCTGTACACGTCAGGGTGTGTTTGGGAGCAGACGGATTGAAACACTGAAAAGGAGTTAAGACATTGTTAACCTCAATCTGAGGACTAAAAATGAGTTATTTTGCCCAGAAATCGGTTGTGCAAAAACACAAGCACCCTGCTCCCAAAACGCCAACCCCACTGTTTGGCCGAGTAGAGCCAGTGAGATCAAAGAAGGACTGAACACAAACTTTTTGGTTTGAAAATTTCTAAATTTGGGGAACATCTGAGCTTTGCTCATTGCCAGTAACTCTTCCTACAGAGTCAAAAGGTTCCTGTTCTGATGACAAACATTTGGATAAGACTTCGTCCCAAGGCTGAGCTGAGATTTTAGGGTCTAGCCTGAGTTATTTCTCAATTTCTCCACAGTTGTTTGCTCATCCTGGTCTTGTGCATTATGGAAAAACCCCCCAGCAGGACAAACCTGGCTCTTGATGAGATCATCATCCCTGTGGATCTGCAGGGTGTAGCCGGTCCTGCAGCTCACATTGCACTGGGCGCCGTTGTCCCAGCCGGTGCCGCCGCTGCAGCTCAGCACCGCGTTCTCGATCTCCAGCCTCTGGCAGTCAGTGGCTTCACAGGAGTAGTGGACACAGCTGGGAGGGAGACAAGGAGTAGTGGTGTTATTTGATTATTTCAATCCATTCCACAGGAGCAGGGTCTGACTGACAGACTCTTTGCTCAGAGAGTTCTGAACCCAGCTCCGAAAAGGGCTCCACAGTCTCTTGGTGCGTGTCCTGAAGGACATAGGCAGTGGGCACAGCAATGACAATGACAGCAAATTACAGGTTTTGTAGCAAAAGGGAAGAGCCTGCCAATTCCGCAGAAGTACCTTCTGTTCTGCAATATTCAACTGCACTATGAGCTCCCTGTTCCTGTATTAATGTCCATTTATCCAACCATCCATCCATCCATCCA
>VWZT01016189.1:1070653-1204858 GCA_013397055.1 Pachycephala philippinensis
TCCATCCATCCATCCATCCATCCACCCATCCCTCCATCCATCCCTCCATCCACCCACCCATCCATCCCTCCTGTGAAAGCACTCTCCCTCTAAGAGCAGTCCTCATGCCCCATCCAATTTGAAATCTGCTGAGTTCAGGAGTGCTGATATTGGCAGTGATAAGTGTGCACATGTGAGGAGGGGTTTCTGCGACAGACACTCTTATCTTTGAGAAACTCGATTGAAATCATCACATTCATTTTATTCCACTTCACGAGGAACACCAAACATCAGCTGTGTAGCTGTGTTGATAAGCTCTTATCAAGCTCAGCAGCATGCTGTCATTTCAGATCTCTCCAGTTGCTGTCCTGCCATCCATAAAATCTTTCCCCCATGGAAACTGTCTGTTCTCCCTCTGGAAAATTATTGTAACATTTAACACAACTTGTAGAAAAGAGATTTTTGTATAATTTTTATATACACGGAGATGTCTGGTTGACAGAAAATCCTTCACCATCTCTGATGACCCGAGTCGAACATTACAGCACATGTTCAAATGTGAGTATGGGACAGTCCCTCAACAAAACAGCAGTGAAAATATTGAGGGTCTTAAAGCATGAAGGGAGATTTAGACTTGAGGGAAGGAAGAAATATTTTTACAATGAGGCTGGTAAAATACTGACACAGGTTGCCCAGAGAAGCTGTGGATTCTCCATCCCTGGAAAAATTCATGGCCGGGTTGGACAGGGCTCTGAGCAACCAGATCTAGTTAAAGATGTCCCTGTTTACTGCAGATGACCTTTAAAGGTCCCTTCAACCCAAACCATTCCATGATTCTGTGTGTGAAGAGTTTCTGGATTAGAGATGAAATTTTTGGGATAAGGACCCCTACAAGGTGGTATGTCTCTGCTGATATTGAAAATTAATTTAATTTTAATGCAGTTAAATTAGTTCTGAGAGGGAAAACATTGACTTATTTCACCATCTGCTTGGGTAGGGAAGAACCCAAAACAGAAAGAAGGGAAAGCAGTGTATCAAACACATATTTTGAAATGGATTGCAAGCAAGCTATTCCTGTCTCCTAGAAAAAGGGGTTAACAGCCACCAAAGCCCTGTTCAGCTTAGTAAGCCCTGACTTAGCATGTACGTGGTGTTTTGCTGTGTTCAAAGCACCGTGCAGACATTATCTAATTAATTTTCATGACACCCCTGCGAGACACCTGGGCTGGTATTGTTATCCCCATGTTACTGATAGAGAAGCACATCTGCACATGTCTCTACTGAGCTCTAGATCAGATTAAATGACACTATTTATGTACCTGCACAACTCATTTCTCTGTCCCAGACTAGTGCTATATGGGAAGTGCCCGCTGCTTGTAATTTAAGGTTGCTTGTTCAGTGTTGGCCCTTCCCTGGAGTGTGATGAGCCATAAACTATTTCTACATTCAGAAATATCTTATTTCTTCATGGTGCACAAAGCATCGCTGCTGACAGGGCTGAGGAAGGAGAATTCCACCTCTGCGTTGGCCAACTCCTTACCCTTGTATGCAACAAACCCCCGTCTGTCAGCACAACTGTGATGCTCATCACTTCTGCAGGACGGATGATCCTCTGCTGGAGCTGGCCCGTCCAGGGTGATCCTGCTTTCAGGGGGATCCCCACCCTCTAACCAAGGATTTCACGTTTTCCAGTCACTGCAACTCACAGCCTGGCGTACAGATTTTAACCGCCATGGATTTCACTCCATAACAATTGAAAAGGCTGTGGATGGAGCAGCAGCAGAACAAGTGAGCAGCACATCCTTGTGCCCAGGTGGGCATCACTGAAGAGAAATGAAGTGAGGAGAACAGTCAGGTGCTATTGCCTTGCAAATGCCCAACACAAATCACCCAGGGGTGTGAACCACAGGCTTTACACACCACGAGCCTTACACCCTGCAGCTCCCCGAGCAGAGCAGGGCCTTACCAACCTCTTCCTAACCCTACCAACCTCATGGCACTGCTGGCTGAGTAAGTCCTCAGCTGACATCAGCAAGAATATCTGAAGCTGGATGTTGACTGAGAGTGTAAATGATGAATGATGCTGTGTGGAACCCTCCCTGTTCCCTGTCCCATGAGGGCCAGCTCTCACTTTGCTCCCCTCCATTTCCCAGATGGTGAGGCTGCAGCACGAATGTCTCCTGTGCCAGGGCTGCAGTGCTGAGGATGTTGACTCACTGGGGAAAAAAGGGAGCACTATTGCCAAGCCACTCTCAGAAGCACATACTGCAAACCTCGACTGCCCATTGCAAAACTGCCTCAAAATCTGAAAACCTTCTTCCACTAAAGTTGGAAAAATAAAATAATAGCAGACTGATTTAATCTAATACTTATGTGAATTAATGTAGCACTGAATTCAGCCTTGAATGGCTTCAGAGGGAAGGATGAGCCCAAGAAAACCCTTGCAATTTGCACAGAGGGAAATCTGAAGCAACGTCACCGCAGTCAGTGGCATCGTTTTCATTTCCATCAATGTAAAGGAGAAAAAAGAATCTGGTTTCTGGAGTTCAGATCAGGACACCAGATGAGCGAGCCTGGGCTTAGAAGTCCTACAGAACTGAAACGCCACAGACAAAGGCATTAAGAAACACTTATTGTGATGTTCTTCTTTCTGTTTACAAGTCCCCTTGTGGTCTTCTGAAATGGCCAGGGAACATTTTTAGCCACCCCCTCCAGGCTCCAGATTATGCCTTGGTTAGCAGATCATCTGGGCAGCTCTCTCTGTCTGTAACTCTATATGAATGACTTCAGTGACAAACAATACAACCATTCACTTTTTGGAAAAAAACAACCACTGCCACCAAATGTTTCTAATTTAAATATTTCTGGTTCTCTAGCTACTGGTTCCAATTTGGTATCAGCTACTGTCAGCCATAAATCCCAATGAATTTTGAAGTCACGATCCTGAATTGAGCTCTGCAAATGCAGAATTAAGGAGGAGAAATTAATACCTCCAAGTAGGAAGTTTAGACAAAGAACCCATCACATCCATTTGTGGATTACAGAAGCTCTTGCATGGGTACTGCCATTTAGCAGTGGTCAATCATCACATGTTCCAGAAAATGTGCATTCCTCAGGAAAGAAACAACATAACAGCATCTGAGAATGAAATTACTTCGGCTTTAACTCATGTTGACTCCTGGCATAGGACAGTTTATCCCGTTTTCTTGCAGTCAAAATTGTGTGACTTCATCAAAACTGCCTATTTCAAATCATCCCTGGTCTATCCTAACTCCCAAAAATCCTTACCAAAGTATGAAGTGGTCTGGGGCAAAGCCACACAAGGGACCCAAGGACCACTCTAACAATTTACTTGAACAAGTGTCAGTGCCTGGGACATTCCCTGACAAGTGTTTCTTTTACCAGGTCCCCATCAGGATTCACTTGCTCCTTTTCTTGCCCTGGCAGTGTACAGGTTCCTAAAACAACATCTTCACGCCAAGGTGAGTGCAAGGAGCAGTGGATTTCTTGCACACATTCCATTGCATGTTCAAAACAGATCAAGGCAGACTGTTCCAATGATGCAAAAAGCCCTGGACTGAGTTAGCTTCACATGTAGGCTGAAGTTCTGAGCCAGTTCTTGCTTTATTCAAATCCATTCTGCCCATCCCTAAGCTAAATGAGCTCAGTCATTAGGCTCTAAATCTGTATTTCTCTGTGCCAATATTGGCCCCAATTCAGCAAGGCACTTAAATATGCGCTTAACTTCAAAAGCACAGTTAAGTCCCACTGATAGATTTGACTACAGGGGGATGTAAGCAAATAGCTCAGGGCTTTGCTAAATTGGGGCCTTAGTGACACAATCCTAGAAACATTTGTATTTTAACATGTTTATAGAAAATTATAACAATTAAGTGGAGCTCTTCCTTCCTCACATAAAAACAATCCAGGACTTCCTCTTTCGAAAAGCTTACAGCAGCCAAACTTTCTTTTCCTAACCCCGAGGTCAAGCACTTTTCCAAGAACTCATCTTAACATGGTGCCTTAATTATTTGTTTCCTTCGTGATGGTTCTGACACGTATCGAAGCTCAGGTGATCCTGAAAGCTCATAGCGGGCACTTTTTAGGAGAAGGACCACACTATTATCTCTTGGACACAGGAAGAACTCCCTTTTGCACAGTCTGGGCCAGCCTGGGCTGCGGATCTGAAGGGCAATTTGTTTTTGTCCTATGCCACCATACACACCTCACACACGTGTAGCCTTCTGAGGGTTTTTCCAATATATTTATCCTTACAATGGGTTTGTGTTCTCCTCTCTAGAGGTTATTCTAAAGGCAAGAGCAGGTTCTCTCTCTAATCCAAACATATCTGCAGAGGCTGCTTGTCATATTCCTTGCTGTGGAAATTAACCAAAACAAACAAAAAAATAACCGAAAAGGTGACAAGGAATTTGTCTCCTTCAGTCTTCAGCTAAAGCACATTACCTCCTTGTATTAACACAAAATCTTGAATATCTACCCAAATCCATGGGGCTGGATGGGGACTGTGCTGACTGCAAGAAGGATCAAGCCCTTTCTTAAAAAGGTGTTTCCCTTCAAATCCAGTCCATGAGAGTGACCACAGGAGTGGTGTCACTTTTGGTCCCTTCAGCGACGTCACCTCAGTACTGCTGGGTTTGACTCTGACAGAGATCATAGCAAACCCCTACGTAAAACTGAAAGGGTCAAAATGAAGCTAAAGGCAGAGATTTACAGCAAACCCTTGCTCCAACCCAAGGTAAGCCCCAGGGAAAGGAGAGGCACGAGCCAGCACGTCCCCCTCGCTGTCCCCACCACTGGCAGGGCAAATCCTCCTTGGGGACGGGCTCTGCCTCCAGCCTGCCTGCACCCCGTGGTGTGAGCTGTTCCTGCCAGGGGGGTCCATATTGAACTGATAAAGCTCTCAAAGCCCCGATGCCCTGCCAGCTTGGAAGTGGGACCGTGTCCCTGGGCGTCAGCAGCCCCACAGGTCTCCCTGCCAGAGTCTGTCCAGGCAAACAAAGAAAATGCATCGCCTTCCACTTTAATAAAAGCCAAATGATGCCGTTTGCCAATTACCAAAACGGGGCGAAGGTTAAAAACCCATTGAATTATAACACATGTCACGGACCAAAGCTTCTATGATTAACAGTTCTGTGAGAAATTCATTAATTTCACCCGAAGCAAGCTGACAGAGATTGTGCTTAATGACAGAATGCAGGGCAGGGGAAAGGCGGCCGAACCGGGAAAGAGAAAGCTGCATTAATTCACAACAAAAAGAGACGAGGAAACCCTTTTCTTCCCCCTTATAAAAAGGAAAAAAAATAACCAGAGTTGTAAAGAGCGGTTGCATTTGTTCTGCTGCTGAAGATTTATCTTCATCATTTCTTGTTGGGGAAGCTGACAGCAGGAGAGAACAAAACAAAGAGAAGAGCTGGAGTGGGCTACGAATCCCTGGGGCTTGTTTGGGGCAGCAAAGGGTGCAGCTCAAAGGGAACCTCTGCATAGAGGCCAGAGCAGGTGATGGTGTGGTGGCCAGGGGTAGGTCTTGGTCTACAGCGTCAAACACCCAGATCTGCACACTTACAGAGGGAGGAAAACCCAAAATCTCCCCGGCAGAAGCAATTTTGAAGCCGTAGCAGTGAGGCTGTGCCAACGTTTAACCAAAGAAAGCAAAGGAAAATCTTTCTGCTACACTCATCAGAAAGCACGAGGTGGTGACAATGTGAGGCGAGAAGACTGGAGAGCCATAGGCAGCCAGGGGGGACTTGTCTTCAGTATGAACACAGAGTTAATGGTGGATTAGAAAGAGGGAAACTCCTGAAATGCACAGTTCTGACAGCAGAACTGGGGTGTCTGCCTGGGCTTTCCTGCCTGCAGCTCCAGGAGAGGAACCAGGAGGGGTGGTGGAGGGGACCGGTCTGGTGAGCACAGCAGGGAAATGCCACCAAGGAAAAGCAGCACTTCCATTAAACTGCCTGACCAGGGATGGGCAACCCCCAGCTGATGTTTCCTAGCTAGTAAAAAAGACAAAAAAAACCCTGGTTTTTGAGGAACCACTGTCCAAGGCAGCCCCAGCACACCAGGCCTTCTTGCTGCTCGAGTGACTGCGGGGTGGGAAATTACAGCTCTGCTTCTGCACACCCAATTTCACCGTCCACTGCGTGAGGCTACACAGGAAATAGTAAAAGTATAATAATTTGAGCTATAAAGCACAAGAGAAGAACTAACCGGGCCATTATACCTGGCCTAAGGATGCAATGTGAAAATAAAGAGTGTCATTTTTACAGCACATCTCCAGCAGTGAGGTAAACTTCTTCTGAGAACAAAAAAAAAAAAAAAGAGCCTGTAGTCACTGGCAGTAGAAAAAACAACAACTGGAAGAATAAAACTGGAAAGGACAGAGTAGGAATTTTCAAACTCTATAAATGTCTTCAGGAGGATGGAATGGATTTTCAAAACAACTCATGATGACTGAGGACAGCTACCTATAAAGTTCAATTGGACTTTTAGATTTAAGCCCGTTCTTCTCTGTAATATTAACTATAATACATATTTTAAGAAGGAAGAGTAAGCGCATGTTTTATTTTCGGTTATTAAGTTGTCACTAACCCACAGGAGGGATCCACTCACCCTCAAAATAAAAACTGTGCTAACTTTTAAGGGACAGTATATTTCTTTTCCCTCACGATTTCAAAATCTGCACCCTTGCCTAGAAATATCTGTGTCTGGTTATAAATCCTCTCCAACCAAAACAATTCTCCTTGAAAGAGAGGAATAATACCTCTTGCAGAGAGAAGCCAAAAAGCAGGCAAAAATATCCATGTCGACCTAAGGAAAATGAAAGTGGTAAAACTGATGCTTTTTGAGCATCAATTGAGCATCAGCATAGGAAGGCAAGTTCCTTTAGAAATTAAATAAATACTTTAAAAATCATATTATACAAAGCAACCAGTTGGGACAGGGGAGAAGGGAAAGATGGGCGGTGTGGAACTGGTGCTCCAAGGGAGTCTGATGGGCAGACTGTGAGCAGGGGAGGCAGAAAACCCACAGTCAGACTCTGAGCTGATTAAGAAGTAATTTTTTAAATCTATCTTTCGATGGTCTTCCTGGTTTGGGTAAAATAACCAAGGAAAAAGACAGCAGGTGACAGCAAAGGTGTCACCTGGCTGCACAACTTAATGCACAACTTTCTCCACATCTTGGGTCCCTAACTGCTTGAAGTTTTTTGTGCAGAGGGAAACAGATCTGGCCACCCCAAATGATCCCATCACAAGGCAAACTGGGGACTGACTCTCCACTGTAGCACTGCCATCGGCGGAAATAATCCCACTGATTTCAACTGCCTTTGGATCAGGGCTTTACTTCTGAGAGTTTCTAGTTCCCTGACAGACATGGGAAACTTTATGGTCAATCCAGTGTTGGAACCTGCAAGACCTAAAACATTACTTTGACCGAGTGAGGCTCGGATGGGAGTCTGTGAGAGCAGGGGAATGAGAGGGCTCAGTGCATCCCAAAAACAAAACGATGCCAAAAAATCAAGAAGAAAAATAAGAGGCAAAAGGCGGGTGATTCTTCCTCAAGGGATTTCTAAAGGTTGGGCTGCTGGGCTGCAGAGGCTCACTGAAGCTTTGCCTAAGGGGAATGCACTTTTTATTAAGGAAATAACTTTCTAAACACAGAGCACTTCTAATTCCGTAAGTGAACAAATGGTTCAATTCCTACTGAAAACTTGAGAGGGCAGCGGAATGTGGCCCTGGTCTCAGTCCTCCTGAGCTCCCTGATGCTTCTCACCATCTCCTTCCAGTGGGGCTTTCTCGCTCTTTTTCTGTCCTGCTCCTGCGCTGGGATTTGGCCACACTTCCAGCACCAGACTTCTCATCTGAAACTTGATCCTGCTGTCTTTGGGCCTCTGAATTTATACAACCTATTGCACAGAATGATCAGACGCCTTGAATCTAGGTCAGAACACACTGACTGGATTGATTTAGCTATAGATATACTCCTTTTTTTTATTTTATTTTCCCTTCCCTCCCCCCCTTCACACCCCCCCCCCGCCTTTCCTGGAATAAAAGCGGGTCCTAAAAACAAGCCAGAACATTATCAAAAAACCTGACAGCTTGCTTAGGAGGCTGAGCAGAGGTTTGCTGGGATATGCAACTTGTTTTACTATTGCTGCCGCTATGGTATGACAACTGCTCACAACTTTGAATTCACAAAGGAAGAAAAAAAATTATTCTTTCAGGGGTTTTGCTAAATTCTCTCCTCCTCTTTTCACTGCCTCGTTGAAAGGATCCATGAAGCTGCCGCACCAGAGGCCACGAAAGGTCACAATCTCTGTGGGATGCTGTAAAGCAGAGACTGAGAGGGGTTGGTGGTGATCTATTGATGTGTCTGTAATAACAACAAGAATAAAACGGTAGCCATAAACCTTTCATCCTGGGGGGTCCCACAGAGCTTTTCAGAATGGGGGCCGGATCCAGAGAGGTGCTGAGGGCCTCACCCAGCCACAAAAGCACAGCAGATGCTGATGGCCATGGCCCTGCAGCCCAGGGCTGAGCACCGGGCAGGATCCGGCCCCTCTAGGGCACAGGCACCACTCTGTGCCCGCGTGGTCCCTTCTGTGGGAGGTCCCCGTGGCACTGTGGCAGCACAAAGCGGTTCAGATTGAACTGGTGTGTGAGTTGACAACACGATGCTGGGCTGGGGAATGCGTGCGGAGTGAACCGGCCCCAATTCCAGGCTTGGCATAACGGAGGGAGGAGAAAGGAAGAGGAAATAATTCACTAACAGCATCCCATGCGGGTTAAATGTCCCATCCATCCTGATCAATGAGAACACTGCCGGTTTTTTACCCGTGACACAAAGGGGTCAGCAGGGTTCAGCTGCTGTGCCCCTCCTGCCTCCTCCCCGGCCCCGGCCGGCGCTGGGGGTGGTGGCTGTGAGGCAGAGGGAAGCGGGGCTGACACGCTCACCTCTGCTCCGCAGGGCTGTAGGTCTGTCCTCGCTGGCAGCTGCTGATGGTGATGGGGTCGAAGTTGTGGAAGGAACGCAGGGCCACCCCAGAGATGGCCACAAACTGGGAGCTGAAGCTAATGAGGACAGCCTGGGTGTGATAAAAAGGGTGACTGAGGTCATGGATGACGGGGATAATCAGGGGATTGTTCCTGCAGCTCAGGACGTGGACACCTGCCAGAGGAGAGACAAGATCAGAGGAAGGGTCAGGCTTAACACAATTGCTTCCCGAAGCTGTGGGCACTTCAGAGGCATTTCACCCAGAGGAATGGCCCTATAGAGCTGAAAAGTTATGGTAAGCTGCCTGGAGCGGCTTCCCAAATTGCTCTGCAGAGCTTAGCAGAGAAGCAGATCCCTCCAGACAGCTGAAGAAAGGCTGCCATTCTCTCCGCGAGCGCGGCAGGCCCTCGGAGCCGCTTCTTTAGACCACAGCCACGTTTCTATTGTGCTCTGGTAAATCAGGAGCAACCAGCACGGGGGAAGCGGAGTCACACTATTGTAAAACAGGTCCTGGAGGACAGTTGGAGCCTTTATAGGCAGCATCAAACAGGGCCGGCAGACTGGGGGGCTTTGTGCACCAGGGCCGGGGCACCACTGGCTCGTTTGGAGCTGTGCATGTCATTAGCACTCAGTGTAAAACTTTTTTGCATGAGTTTTCCACTAAATGTGCCCAGATTTGATATTGTCTTCAATAGTTTTGAGCCTTAGGGTATCTTGTTCTTTGCAAGAAAAGGCAGATTTGGTCCTGGAGACAGAAATGGGGGTGATGGAGCCACTGAGGATTTCACAGGTGATCTCACTGGAGAAGAAAAGGAATTGTGTCTTGGGGAAATAAAAGCATCTCAAGGTTGAGGTGCACAGAAACATCAGAGAGGTGGCAAGGAGACTTCTTAATCCCTTTTGTCCAGTGGAGGAGGCACTCAGTGACAGCTGGGAAGAAATTCCCACCTTCAGGTAGAAGCAACCTGAATTCAAATGGGCCAAACCCACCTCAGGGGGAAGGCAGAGGACAGACAGCTGAGGGCTGCCCTCAAAATTCATTAATTGAGATTCATGGCCTGCTGGCTGCCTGCAAGGCTCTGCCTCCACAGCTCCATGGCATCACTCCGAGGATCAGCTTGGCTCCAGATCCATTTGCTTCACTGGAGCTCCCCCAGCAATGGCTTTGGCCCAGGCCCCTTGGCTACCCTGACACGCTTACAAATTTGAAAATAAAATAAATTCTATTTGCATGTTTAACTGGCTCAGGGATTTCTGTTATTATTTTTTTTCCCCCAGTTCAGATTTCTTGACTCAAAAGGGAAGGAATAAAAAGGCTTTCATTTTTCTCCTTAGAAAGTGATTTCCTGTGAATTAAGACACGCTCTTTAAACATCTATCTCCCACCCTCTACTTAAAAAAATCTTCCTGCAATAAAAAAATAAAATAAAAAAGCAAACCTCTTTTTGTTTTGGTCTTCACCTGACCCTGAAATAACCTCCCTGTCTACTTGCCTCCCACAGGTCTTTTGATATCAGCTCCTTGTGGAACGGTGCACGTTTCTCACTTACAAACAGGTGCAGTTAATACTCAAAATCCCGGGTTCCCAAATTCCTTGAAAGTTTCTGCTTTCTCTGATGGAAAGCCAAGAAAGACCTTATGGTATGAGGCTGTTTATTCACTTCTATTTCATTCCTTGCACTCAGGTGGTGCTCACAACAGAACAGACCCTCAGATCTTCACTGCTGGCTATTTCTGACCCTGACCAGGAAAACGGGAGCTGGACAGGTCAGGGTTATTTAACTCCCCTGCCTTAACCCATGAAGAAAGCACAGGTGCCCCTGGGGGCAGTCAGAGCTGGCTCAGGACCACCCCTGTTTCTGTAGCTCTGCACCCATCTATTCAGCTCAGCAGCTGAACCCTGGTGTCCACAATGGCTCTGAACCAACAGCGCTGAGGTGTTCGGCACCCCAACCTCTGCATCTCCTACCAGGACTTAGAAGAAGCCTCAGATCATTTTCTGGGAGTCCACTGGCTCTGATCAAGGTGGAAAACAGCATGCCTGGATAGGCTGTGCTTTGCTCATGGCAGTGTCTTTAGCACACTGAGGACTGATCGAGCTTTAAATTATTGCTACTTCCTTTTGGATGTACTTTCAGTTTGCCACGAACTTCTGCTCAAGGCTCACTGAGTGTCTCAGTCAGTCCTGCACCCAGTGCATGCCAACATTTGCATCTCAGCTGCAGTTTCCAGCTTGCCATGGTGATAATTCAAACACATGAAACACAATAGCCAGGAAAAGGACTTCATGTCACTGTCAGAACTCAGACAGGACAGCAATGGGGAGCCCTGCCTGAGTGAGAACTGCTGGGTAGCCCATCTACACCTCTCCTCTGCTCCAGGCAGCCTCTTCTGAAAGGTCAAAGGGGCTTTTCCATGATGAAAGCAGCATTTCAGCTGGGAGGATGTCCAGACATCAGGCTGAGCCATGCCAAACTCGTGTTGCAACTTCATTGAAGATTTCAAAACCTAACCCTCAGTTTCCTCTTTGCTCCTCTTTCTTGTTCTCTTTCTCTCCCAGTCTGTCTGTCTGTCCCTATAAAATGTCACATTAAGTATTGCTGGCATGCTCGTGTCTCCATCATTTATTTCTCAGAGGGATAGAGCTATGTGCCACTGTTTTGCTAAAGGAGGGTAAGATTAATCTGAGGGCTCTGGCAAACTGGGAGCCATCCTGACTCAACCTGCACAACTTGCTACAAATTTCAGTTTGTTCTTGGACAACAGACACCACACGCATTTCCTTTGTTTTCCTCCACGCCTCACCAAATTCTGTACTATCCTGGATGCTCATCCAACACCTGTCACTGTGTGTGTCCCTTCTTCTTGTCTCTAGTGGGAAGCTCATTTGAGTTTCAGCTCGTTAAAACTGAAATGTTCTGGTAAAACAGAAAGCTGGGAGATGGGAGTTCTGTTTCCTTAAAAACTGCTCTCGAGGTGACCTGGCCAGCTTTCTCCTCGGTGAAAAAAAGGCAGAGAACATCTGGGAAGGGATTATGCAAGTCCTACCCTGACACAGAGTTGGGAGCTCAGGAGAGCTCCTTGGTCCTGGGTCCTGGAGCTTAAATGCAGTCTGGAACAATTCACCAGACACAACTTCCCTTTTTAGGGCCCTGTGCCAAGAGACGAAACTGGTCTATCCTGGCACTTCAGCACAAGTGCAGGTCCTGCCTCTGTCAGGCACATCTGCCTGAGGCCACTCCAGGAGCCTGGCAGGGCCCTGGGGCTGGACCTTCACCACCTGAAATACTTCACCTGGGGAATGCTGGCCATTAAAGGGCTCTGGAGAGCTCCCTGCAAACAGGACTAGAGATCACCCAGCACTCCCTGAGAAGCAGAAGCCTTTGCTGCAGCAGCTGGTGCAGGTCCCTCGCTCCCTGCTCCCAGAGGTTCATCTGTAGCAACATCAGTGTCTCTCCAGGGCAGTGCTGGGTGTGAAGCATTGAGATAGTGCTGATTTTAGTGACTGAAGAGGAGCTAATCACCTCTGAACAGATAGTGAACACCTACAGAGTAATGTCTGTATAAAATAATGCATCATTTTCAACAAACTCTAGTGAGACTCAGGGCTTGGAGCACTGAGCAAGCACCTTTTTTGTCTAATTCTGAAAAAAACTGAGCAGGAGCACCGGTGAACGGGGTCACCACCAGATTAAGCAAGCAGTAAAGAGGGAGTTTAATACAACAGAGTCTTACCAAGATCGTGGCTTTGCTCTTTGGTATCAAACAGCTGCACACCGATGGTCTCCTGCTTCTGGTCCAGGTAATAGGTCCCGTCAGTGACCAAGTGAACAAGGACTGCTGCAGCCACCATAGGTTGGGAAAAATAAGCCTGGGAAAACACAAACCCCACAAAGCCTGAGGTGGAAAACTGTGGTAGGCTTTAAAAAATCCCCAGGAGTCAGTCCAGGACTTTTAAAAGAAGAATTCCCATCCCAGGTCACACAGAAATCTTCTCTTCCAATCTCTCCTACACAGACTAGATAAACTCAAGTCAAACAGCCCTGAAGCTGAACCCTCTCAGAAATTCAATAGCCTTGTCACACATGAGGGGACTTCACTACTGACTCTCCAGACAGTGCTCAAAGACATTGTTCTGCTCTTTTCCTCTAAACATACTTCAGAAAAGAGCAGCTTGGCCCTGGGAAGGCTGTCCCACAATATTTTGCCTGCTGGAGAAACTTTGTAGAGGCAGGTAAAGAGGAAACTTCTGAATGATGCCTGCACTTCCTACCTTCAGCCAGAAAATGGTCTGTGTCATGTGGGAGTACTGGAAGTTGGCCGTGCAGGGGTACCAGGCATACTGGGAGACACCATCGTTCAAGTCGATCACCTTGGTTCGACACACCTGCAGCAGGAAAAAAAGAAACACCAAAACTGACGTAGAGGACAGCGAGGAAGGATTCTGACTGCTTAAAGTGGGGAAACAAAGTCCAGGTGCACTCCTAGGATAAAGTAATGCACAATAACGGCACTTCTAAATACCATGAGATTATTCAAAATTAAGTCTCCAGGTCTTCCAGCCCAGTAAGAAAAACTGAAACATGAAGAGGAGCTAAAGACTCACAGCAGGTGGATGGCAGCCAACAACCTCCTCTAGATTTGGTACCAGGTCTCTGACAGCATTTAGAACAACTCTGCTCTCCCCCAAATGGATCAGGACTCTTCTCACTGGAGTCCAGGTGAGGATCACTTCTGAACACCGCAGCACAGACAGCGTGGAGGTGCCTCCACAGTGCTCCAGCACTGCCCTATTTAACCTGATGTTCCTATAACCCCAGGGGAGCCACAGCTGGCCCTGTAAACTTGGAACCAGGTGTAGCCAGGAAAGTCCTGCCTCTGCAATGCAATTTAAGCAAACCTATTTCCTTTTTGCCAACCAGTTTTGCCAGTGGAATCACCTTCTTCCCACACCTGCAGCCTTCCCATGGCAGGCAGCAGTGAGATTGGAGGCAAACTGCTCTTTTCAGTAAAACAGATGAATCCCAAGTCCTGTCATGGAGGAAAAGCTAAAAAAATGCCAGAACCTAAGTACCAGAGAGCCTTGCGGTGCCTTCAGTAGGTCAGATGGGAAAATTAAGCTGCAAGAAATGGTAGGATTTACCCTGAAAACACACTGCTCAGTGAAATTGCTTCAAAAAAGAAGCATGCACGACCACAGCCTCCACCTCCCCAGCAAACAGAAAAAAGGAAATGCCCACCATGGAAAAAAGTTACTACTGCATTAGAAGGATATTTATAACTGAGGCTCCTGGAGCATTGGACAGGTACCTGTCGGACTCACAACCCTCTGGTGAGCTCACTGACTGTCCTTACCATAGGAATAGAGGGAATTCCTTGTGCTGATGTGCTGCCAGTAAAGCTGTTCCCATCAGCAATCTGATTATTAAACCAAAAAGAAAACCCTGACATGAAACAAGAGAAATAACAGAGATGCTTTTGGCCATTCAAAATCCTATGCCCACTCTATAATTCTGCATGGAAATGCCCTCTCGGTCTCGGCAGGCAAAGTCTGAGCACTACAAAGAGAGCCTGGGATGCCTGGGAATGAGAAACCAGATTGGCTGAAAGTGAGGTAATCCCCTTTAAAATCTGAGTCCCTGAAGATCCAGCACAGAGGAATCTTACAGGCAAAACATAAATCAGCTTTAATGGGCTGGAAGAAGATTTTTAGTTTATTTATTTTTTGAAACAACTGGGACCAAGCTTCATTGAGGCTAGCCAGTGGATAGTGTTACATTTTACAGCAGAGCAAGGCTTTACATAAACTATCTTTGGCATTTGAAATCCAGGCCAGCAATTCGACATGTACCGTTTCGCAACTCTCCCTTCTTGCGTTTTCAGCAGCCTGTCTCTTGTTGGGAGCATGGTTTTTATTTTAATACCTCTCCAGCTAGGGAATTTATCTTACCCACATTTGCAATTTATATGGTCAGAGAGCTCTCTGACATGAACAAAGGTCTCATTACTTTTATATGATTTTGTTCTTATTCTTACTTCTCCTCCTGCTCTGTTGGTCCAAAAAGGTGGCAGAAAGAAACACAAGTACTGACTTTCGGTGCTTTTTAAGTGCCACTTAATGGATGAGTGAAAACCTGTATTAAGAAATCACCCAGACCTTCACCAAAAGTTTGAATCTAACCCAAAATAAACCCCTGCTGAGGTGGGCTGGAAATCTCTGATAACTTTTAAATGCCTTGTTTGATTTGTGTGTGTGTGTGAACTCTAGCACTTTCTGCTTCTGCCTGAGAATATTAGCAAAAACCTGAGCATTGCATAAAGAGCCTGTGTTCAGGCCACGTGGGCTGTCAGACTGGCCTGGTTTGAACAGGTTAGATAAGCTTCCCCCTGCTGAGGCTGATCCATCGCTACCCAGACAAGTGTTCAAAGTGGTCCTGGGGTAAAAGGTTCTTTTAGAAGAGTCTAATTGAGAAGTGTGGGAAAAGTCTAACAGAGATGAATGGCTACAAGAGCCTCTCCTTCACTAGCTGCTGGCCAGTAAACTTAGCTAATGGCAAAAAAAGTTCTCTAAGTTTCTCTGAAAACAACTGGATTGCATAAACAGCTCCTGTCACCTACAGACTCCACCACCCCAACAGGCTCTGACACACGTGGTAAATCCATCAGAGGGGGTTTCAATTCTGCCCAGGCACCGAGTGTCACATCACACCTGCCAAGCCTGAGAATCGTCTGCTGGGAGAGTCTTTCACACCTCTGCTTTAAAGGCATCCCTAGAATGTGGCAGCAGCCCGAAGGCCCCTATTATTTAGGTTAATGGTTGGTCTCAATGATCTTTTCTAACCTAAACTGATTCTATGATTGCTGCAGCACAAACACTTTTAAGCTACAAGTTCCAATGTCCTCATGGCTATTCACAGGAATTCACACTTATGAGAAACAGATCATATCCTAATGTCCTCTAGTTTGCTACAGTGATGCAAACCAGCAGCTAAAGCACCTGACAGCTGCGGAGGGAAGAACGCATAGATAGACTTCTCATTTCAGGGTGTTACCAAACACTGAAGCATTTGCTTTGAAGAATGACAGCATCACACAGAGCTCCAAACTTCACTCACTGGGGCTTATCCAGATTCTCAGACCCACACAGCAACTGGGATATCCACAGGAGCTTAGTATGTGCTCCAAAGTATGCAGCGACTATTTGTGTCTAGTTACTGGAAGCCCATGTCAAACCCCTCCCGAGGAAGCTGCTTTCAATTAAAAGAGCTGATGTCTGTTCCTCTTGGAGGTTCAAATCCAGCTTGTCTCCCACCCACACATTTTGTACACAAACATCAACAGACAGAACGATCAAGGCCAGAGAGCACTGTGGGATCTTCCCACAAGAGGGAATGCCTGGAGGATTCCCTTTGACTGATTTATACAACCTCTTGTCAATCAAAGGCACAACATGTTCTTCAAACCGCCTCTCCTGTTTTCCTTCTCTTACTCAGGGGGACCAAGGAATGTGTCAGCAGAAAGGGAAAAGTGATATATTGGGAGCACTTAGCTTTTTGCCACATCAAAAACACATTTACTATTGCAATCAACTCCGTTTCCTTCAAAGTAATATGGGAAAATTTGCTGAAGAGCAAATTTTGGAAGGCGCCCTTGTGAATGATTCCCAGCCATCCCGTGACTGCAGGCAATGTGGATTTCTGTTGATGGGTTCCTGTTGCAGCTGAACTACAGGTTAAGGATCACAAACACTCTGGACTGGGCACTGGAGTAGATCCCAGCCCAACTGTGCCCAGTGCATGGCACCAGTACAGCCTTCTGGGTAGCACTGGGCTTCTCCAGGCCTGAGCTCCCTGTCTGGAAGATGAGGATGATGTTCCCCAACACCACACAGGTGGCTAAGCCACAAAAAGATGCTCAGAGGTTGCTGAGAGCACACACACAGGTGTGAGGATACAGCTCCCCACAGGAGTGGGTTAAGCACAGATCCCATCCCACTCTGACCTTCCCACCACACAAGCACAGTCAGACACCACAGGCTTTGCACACACTGGTGGTTCTCAGCACTGTAACATCAAAATAATTCTAAACGCAGACAGAAAAGCTGCTATTTAAGCTCAGATGCTGCCCTACTCAGCTCTGGCACCGCGGTTGGAGCGGATGTGCCTGTCTGCATGCCCAGGGGCGGCTGGAAACAGAGCAAGCCTCCAGTGCACAGATCTGTCTGCTCCCAAAATCCCATATGGTGAACCATGGCAGGGCTCCCTCCAGACCGTGTCCTCGAGCTCTGTCTGGCTGCAAGGGGCCATCGTGGGCACTCGGTCAGGCAATGGGGAGCATCCGCCTTCTGCAGGGGAAGATGGAAGCGGAGATTAAGGTCCAAAAGCTGCCTCTCCCCACTCCTTTCTACAGGGGACTGTGCTGCTGACACTTCTGCACCCAGACAGACAACACAGAGTGTTTCTGGGCTATACCTGTTGGCAAAAAAGCGACCATGGGGCAGGCAGGAACAGGATCTCTTATTTGTGGAGCACAAAACATCCTCAGCGAGGCTACAAAAGTGCGCAGAAAAACTCATGGACCGATACAAAACCCATGGAGGCTCAAACAGAACATCTTCTGTTGTTTGAAGATCCAGCTAAAGAACAGATTTCAGCCGTAATACTGAAACCTAATTAATCTACAATATTTAGCTGACTGCTCTGCAGAATGTTATTTGTATTTAACTCAACACATGCCAGATGATCCAACCATGACATAAGCAGCATTTTAACACATCCCTTACAGATGAAAACTTTCTCCCTGCCTTGCCAGGCCAGGGGGCTGGCAGTCACCCAGCCCTTTTATTCTTAAATGTGTTATTGTTCTTGCCAACCTAAGGTTAATCTTACCCAAGGATGAGAAACTATGGTGCAGTTGCTAAATATCAGAAAGGTTCCTGCTTGTTTATTGCCCAATATTGTAAGGCAGCTTGACTGCCACATGGACACCACCCAGTTTGCCGACTGCAGCACAGACCTCCAATCTGTTCTGAAAGCTGTTGCACTGCTTTTCTCATTTCGGCTGGGAATTGGGTTGGAGTTAGGGAAAAATGAAGTTGCCCACATCAGTGAGCACTGAACCATTAAAAAGGCCACCATTTGGGCTCCAACAAACACCTCAAACCCCAGCCAATTTCTCTGACCGTTTCAAACCTCAGGAGCCCACAGAGCTCACATAGAAATTGTACACACAGCAGTACAAGGAATTTTGCTCTAGGTTTTCTTCTAGATTCTGGTCAGAAATGCATCTGATAAAGTGTCTTTATCAGATGTCTTTATCAGTGGATTCATCCCATCAGAAATCTGAGTCCAGAGCTGTCTGCCCAACTATGAATGTCAGTCTTGGGTCATTCCAGGTTGGCCTCTAAAACTTAAGGAAAACATTCAAAGCTACTTTTCCCAAAGTGGTACACATATTTATTTTTATGTGCACTAACAATGGGTTTCTGTGGCAGAAAATAAAATAAAAAACTAAAACCAAATCTGAGATTCAGCAGCAGAGATTCTAAGCATAAAATGAGGGAAGAAAGCGGCGTCCCTGTCTCTTTCAAGAGCCACCTTACCTTACAGTCTACTGCTACTTCCAGCAGCAACTTCCCCTCATCTCTGATGCTCATCAACTGCAGCTTCTCCCCCAAAACCCTCCTCGTCCTCTGTGTCTGATAACACAGTTTTACTGTTTCATGCTCTTTGTCTGCTTTTGCCTGTTTTCATTGGGGTGCCTAAAGGTTTGATGGCAAAAGATGAAAAACTGCAGCGTGTCCTGCTCCAGGACAAAGGCATGTGGGCAGGTGATCCACAGAAAAGCTTTATCAACTGGAGGCTGATGAAACTCCTGGGGTAACACACTGATGCTATATTACTCCCAGATTCAGCTGGCTCAGAAGTCAGAGGAAATCTCATCTGTCAATTTTCCCCGTGTAATGAAGAACAGGATTTGGCTGTGGGATTGGGAAGCAGCTTACATCTCCTGCAGGATGAAATAAAGCCCCGCTGCCCGTCCCTGTGTCCAGTCTCAGCACGGCCACGTCCACTTTGACCCTGGAGCAGCTGATGTGTCTGGACCTTGCAGAGTCAGTATTCAATTAGCATGACATTACAGCTTCCTTAGCACAGAGCCACGATTTTCAGCTGAAGATTTGGCTGGATTTTTTAGTAATTGGAAAGTGACCTTTCTGTGTATGAAAACACCACGGACAGGGCACCAATAGCTCGCCTGCAATGTGACATGATGATAAATTCCTCTACTTCACAATGATAGTGTTCATCTCCAAAGGGAAATTTCCTTGGAGTTTTGGACAGAACACAGGGCTGCGATTCAGAAATGAGTGGGAGATGCAAGGGCTATTTCATTTTGTCATATAAGTTGGTTTAGTTCGAGGCAAGCGAAAAGGAGCTACAGGGATTTCCATTAGATGATGGCCCAGATTGCATGTGTATTCAAGGTGTGTTATTAACTTTAGCTTTCTCAAAAATGCAGTTATTTCACTTCCAAAGAGCCGGTATGAACAATATATTTCCATTTTTAAATCATGCAGACCTGCATTCTTTGAGCTTCCCTTTGAATTTCTGTTATCTCCAGATTCAAAGCAAACTTCATTTAAAACCGGTGAGTTCAAATCAAAATCACATCAAACCATAAACTTCACATGGCATACCTGAAAAAACTGTAAATCAGCTCTGACTGGCCCTATCCCAAACTCACATGGGCTTTGACAGCCAGCCAGGTGTAATCAAATATCCAGGATGCTTGCTGGACCCGTGGAAAAAAACAATATGGAGTTTTGATTTTCCAACAAAACCCTAAGCAGATGATTTTTGCACAGTTCAAAGGATCACCCCGAGGACGTCGGTTAAGCCAGGGCCAGAAACTACAGAAAAATAGAGTGAGAAAAAGAAGAAATAATTGCACTAATGGGATTTAAAAAACAACTCATCTTGTACACCAGCCCACAAGCAAACCCCAGCATCTGGAGCTCCTGGGTGCAATTTGCACTTGCCCCTGCTTCTTTTGCCATTCAGAGATGCAAACTGAAGGGATGCAGAATCAGGAGACAGTTCTGAGTGCACAGCACAGTCTCCTGTGCAGCACATGAAAGTACAGTCCAGCAATGTGCCATGTGCTCCTGTTTATTCCTGTCAGACCTCTGCTACTTCTTCAACTCAGCAGCAGGACACAAAGATGCTGCTCTCAAACAACAGCGTCCTCCACGCCAGCACTGCCGGGATCTCACCTCAGAGCAGTGATTCTTAGAGTTAGCCCTGAATTGCATTCTGTTATCATGCTCAAACTCACAAATATACCTACTAGTAGAAACAGCACCCCATGCAATGGGCTGGACAGACAGGATCAAGCAGCAGCATCCAAACAAGAATCCAGGCCTTCAGTTCTGCGAGTATCAGCCTCATTAAAGCTAAAAGACATTTTCAAGCTGCAGCACAAGCTCCTGTCTACAACTTCCACATTACTGCTCACAGAAGTGTGAAGGCATTATAGACTGATAAGTGCTTTAGCAGACTATATCCATCCACTGGAGAGCGAGGTTAAACAAATACAGGAGCCAGAACATTATTGTTGGCTGAGCACTCGGGCTCCCGAGCTGCCCGTCTCTAACTTGAACCAGCCAGGTCCACTGCAGCACAGCTTTGTGGAGCTGCGGGCCAAGGCTGGCCGTGGGGTGCTGCAGCAAAGCAAAACAATCCCATCCCATCAGCTTTCATCACCGAGGAGCAGAGAAAAAGCAAATTTTTTTGTTTTTCCTTTGACTGGAGCGTTTCATTCGGGAGCAGCTGGCACCGGAAAATCAAACTGTCAAAGGCAGAATGTGTGCCACACTTTAGGGGGATCTTAAATATATTTTTGTTATTGTATTCACGGTTCTGGCTCACTAGATTCATTGTACTTTTGCTACTCCTGTAAGGCAAAGAGGGTTGGTACAATCCCCTTGGTAACATCCCCTCCTTCCTGCCCAGAGCTGGTCCCACACATTTGTTTGGATGCAGAAAACACACAGCTAGGTAGAGAAAACCCAAAAGTAACAATAACAAATCCCTTAAAAACTTGAGTTCGCCATCAGGAGAACACACTGGCTGAGGTGGACAGAGATGCTTAGAAGCACATGGGCAATGTTACTGATAAAAAGAGAGATAAAAAGAAAAAAAATTAAGCCACAACTCTCAAGCAGGAAAAAACGCAGTTGCTTTTGTTTCCCGTACAGTAGGAGCAAACCCTAAATATTGCTATACCACACCCCAAATCCCTGCACCACCCTGAGTGCTCACGGGGCACAGGAGCCACTTCCCAGAATGTGAGACAAAGCAGGTGCCACCCTGAGCCCTGCAGAGCCCTGGCTGAGCTTCGCCTGCGGCTGAGGCAAACAGCCGCGCAGCGGTTAATGTCAGCCCCGACCACATGATCACACTCAGAAAAGGTCAAAAGAGTGATTTTTCATTTAAAAACATCTGTGTGTTTAAAGAACAAAACTTTCTCATGTGCAGAAAACCAGGGGTTTCCAGTACTTTTATTTCCAGAGTTAAAGCCATGCTTTTCAGCTTTGTTTAGGGTTGCGGCCCGTGTAAACAACGCCGTGTAAACCACACGCAACACTCAGCACACAGCGTTTCCACGGGCAGGGATAACTGGGGGTGCAAATCTCTCTCTCCCTGGCTCCTCTTCCCTCTCCAGGCTGCTCAGCTTTCCCCACTGAGCTCCCAGCCAGACACCCTGGTGTTGTCCTTCCCCATATGAAGACGTACACATGCCTCTAATCCTAAGGGTGTAAGTCTGCTCTGGGCTGTCAACAGGCCTTAATTGGATACATCCAGGGAGATGATGCATTGGGAAGAGGCCCTGAATTTAATAGGAAAAGGGAAGGCTGCAGAGAGGCTCCAGGGGAATGGGGAGGGGGGCTCCGAGAAGCTGCCCTGTGCTCTGGGGAGCAGTCACACCTCAGCTGGCAAGACCTTTCAGTTCCCCTCCAACTATCAGCCCTACATCAAGGGGTACTAATCAAGATTAAACCCTCTGGCTTGTTTTTCAACACCTGAAGACATGGCTTGAAGTATGCAAATCAAAATGTTCCCCTTGCTTCATGGGCTTTTCCCACCAAAACTGCAGAGTAACGAGACCACCATGCTGCAAACAAATTCCTCTGAATGAGCTGGACCATCCAAGGAGAGCCCACAAAGCAGCACCAGCTGCTGCCTCCAGCTCCTGCACATCTCCACCCAAGAAAAGGCTTGTCTGGGGAAGCCCATCACTCCCCTCTAACCTTGGAACAACCCTGGTTGCTCTGATAAACCTCAAACTCCAACAGATTAAGCCAAAATACTTGGAGCATTTAGTCCTTGATGTCCCAGGTTAGTAGGGGAGTTCACAGGAACTCCCAGAAGTTACTGGAGGAATTAAACTGTCGTGTGAAAGAGGAAGCTGACGGCTCCTTCAGCCTCACTGCCTTCCAGGAGCAGGCTCTGGGAGGATGGACTGCGAGCAGAGGGGGTGGAGGAACACCCGGCTGCCAAGGCTCAGCCTTTCTCACCAGGAACAACCTCTGGGAAACAGGTAAATTTCCACAGAGTGAGGCTTTCCCTCCCCAGCTGGGCCAGCTCACAGTGTGGGCACACAGTGCTGGGCACAGGGACAGAGCAGCTCTGCTGGAAGGCCAAATGTTTCTAAGGGATTTGGATGGAGAAAGGTGGGAAAAAGGTCATCTCTACCCTGTGCTTCACCTTCCCTCTCTGAAGAGTAATTTGTCTTCTCTGAGTGTGATGATGCAAGGGTTAATTATCAAAAAAAAAAATGGAAAAAATGACATCCACTGCCAGAAGTGCTAAGTGTAAGGATTTTGGCCCAGTGACCAAAGTGGCTAAGCAGAACTTGATGTTCTCCTGAGCTGAGGGCTTCTCCCAGAGAGAAGGTACATGTGGGGACAGATAATAGCACTGATCCTGCAAATAACCATTTCCTGGCACGTGTGAGAGCTTGGAGCCAGACCCTGAGACCACGGTGGAAACCCAGTCCTCAGGAGACTCCTGCTGATAGCACGGGGAGCTGGGCCACTTACCAGATGTGAATTTGGAATTACCAGGGTGAATCATGTCTTCTTATCAGATTCCCCACTGAAATGACCTCAGAGGAAAGAGCGGCCCTCCAGCTTTGCAGGCAGCACTTCCAAAAGTGAGCACAGATGTGGGGTTCCTCCACAGTAACAGCTCCCACTAAGGCAGCACAGTGCAGGAGAGACTTGGAGCAGCTCAACAGTGTATCCAAATGGTCCCCAGTTTGTTGTTTGTTTATTTTCTCATATGCTGCTATTATTATTATTATTACTAATATTATTATTATTATTATAGCTGATTCTTATTTTCAGGTTGGGACAGAGGGGTTGACTCAAGACGCCTTCAGGACAGTACTGGGTAAACACTATCCTCCAAAACCATGCCTTTTAGAGACATCTTAAGAGGAACACCCTGAAATTCATTGGCATTCAAAATACGAGGTGTCTTATGACAATGTGGGCTAAAACGCCTACGGTACTCCAAACAAGTGGTGCAGACAATCCTTCATTTACAAGAAAAAAAATAAATTCTTTGCTCCTGGCATGAGAAAGTTTACTTTCAGCTTAAAGAAATGACCGTGTGGTTTTGGGGATGGCATTCTGTTCTGCTGGAGAGCAGCACCCTGCCTGCCTGTACATCCGTGGCTTTGTAGCTACATTACAACCCTGGAGAGCTCTGTTTACATATTTGACATGTTTCCTTGTGCAGAACATGAAACCAAATTACAGAGTAAAAGCCATTATGGCTTTGCTCTTGCACCCTTTTCCATCCCCTTCTCCCATCGCTTGGTTTAGATCTATCTGGGAGTATTTAACTGCGCCGGCTCGCCTGGCAGTGCTTCAGGCAGGTTTATGTGCTGTTGCACAGGGAAATCATGGAAAAGCTGGTGAAGCCACATGCCAGGGAGCAGGGAGAAGACGGCCGGGGCGGGGGTGGGATGAGAAATGCCGAGAACCCTTCATGCATGAACAAAGCAGACGTGTCGATGCATTTATGCAAAATCATTCTGCTCTGAATGGAGAGGGACCCAAGACAAACAACCCGGATGGGATGCAGGGGAGCTATCCCACGCTCACGGCTGGACATGCTCTGCATCCCAAGGCTTGTGAGCAGCAGCAGCAGACGGGGAGAGTGGCAGGTTGAGGGGCAAGGGCCGAGGAGGGGGGTCTCCTTTCAGAGGAGTGCATGTTAATGAGCAGCGCCGCTGTCGGGGGGTCCGGCTGCCCGGCTCGCCGATGCCAGGGGGGTCCAAGCTGTTCTCTATTGACGCCTCTAATCTGGGTGGGTGGCTGGGTGTACAGCAGATATGATCATAAAATGGTAATTTACTTCCTAAAGAAGCACATAATCCGCATTACTGCCCAAGACAATATTCCTTTCTTGCCTTTCTTCGTGCTTCTAGAAACAACAAATGGCATGGAATTCTGCTCTCGTTTCATTAGTGGGAAATGTCTCCTGGTTCTAGGAAGATGGGACCAATTTCCGGCACCTGAGGATTTTTGGTTTGACCTTCATCTCTGAAAAAGTCGGATTGAACCTCTCTGAGAGTACGGTTGGCTGCTTTGCTCTCTGCATCATTCTTTGTTTCTTTTATCTATTTTCTCTACAGTACACAAAGGGAACACAGTGTACCAGCCCCTGGTACTCACTGTTCTGTTTCCCTTAGATGACTTGCATATGTGCTCTTGAAAAATTATACTAAAAACCAAGGGGGGGAGGGGAGTGGAAAGAAAAAAAAAAATATCCCCTGAGTGTTTGGCAAAATTGCTTGGAATCTCCTCTGACATCTCATTGTGTTCTCTCTGTCCTCCCCTTACACAAATCAGCCAGAGACTACAACATCAGCCATGGGGTCTGAGCTTTACTCCAGCCAGGAGCAGAGGAGCAGAGGAAGCCGTGGGGATGGAGGGGTGGGAGGGAGGGGATCCCTGTCTGTCCTGGTGGGGAGCAGGTGAGGGGCAGCATCCTCAGGCCAGCTCTGAACTGACTTTAAGGGTAATGCTCTTCCTCAGCCATCTCTCTGCAAATGAGCCTTTTCCAAGCCAGCCTACCTAGAAATCCCATTTCTCATTTTATTTAGCTCCCCAGAACGCTGAGATCATTCCTGAGTCATGGCACTGGTGGCACATGACACATCCTTGTGGCACCCCTCACCTCAGACCCTTCTCAGGGACCACCTCCTCCAGTGAGGCAGAGCAGCAAAGCAAACGTGCATTTAAGGCCCAGTGGAGTTCCTTTGGCAGAAGGGTTGCAGAATCCAGCTTTCCCAGCAAGACAGGTGGGAAGCAACGTTTCCAGCCAGTAAAGCAAGGAGATGCTGGGACACTTTTCCAGTCCTTTTGTGCTGGGAATGAACAGCCAAACTGTGCTAGGATCAAGACTGATTAATTCACAAACAGGATGATGTGAGGGGGCTGACAGAGCTAAAATGCAGATTTAATGACCTCAAACCCCTCCAGGGCTCTGCTCCCAGGCAGCAACTCTCAGCAGGCCCTGAACAGTTTTCTTTTTATCCAAGATAGGAACATTTCCCTTTCAAGACATCCTGAACTTCCTAGTCCTTGGGAGGTTTAGGTTCAGTAATGCCCAGTGCCTGTAATGTCTCTGAAGGATTTTGAGGTCTAATCCTCAAACAGTAGCTTTACCTTTCTGTGCTCCCATTTCCACCTCTATTAAATGGAACAGAAACCAAGCAATGTGGCTGTGATAAGGCTTAATTAATCACTGTACATTGAAAGAAAAAAATATGAAAAATATCATCATTTAATCCAAGGAAGGAGCATTCCAGCCTGAGTTTGCCTGACAGTCAGGGCCAGGCTCGTGACGCAACTCTCCAGCCTCAGGCAAAAGACCAAATTGGCTGGTCTGTAGTTTCCAGGGGAAATGAAGACAAAATTTTGGACCCCTGGAACTAACTTTAGACTTGGAGACTCTGTAACCTAAGCTGAAGCCCTTTGGTGGATCAGCCAGTACTGGAAATGAGCTCAGACGCGTTCAGCAAACCTACATTCCTCCTGTGACAGCCTGTGCACAGTGTCCAGTTCATCTTTTTCCAGAACTGGTCTCTGATCACTCACGGTTCCTCCATTAATGGTTTTTCTTAGTGGGATTCTGCCCTCATCCTCCAGAGCTTAGTGGTTCAAAGTCTGGCTCGGCTATAAATAACAAAGACATTTGCAAAGCAAATAATCTTATTAAAAATGGGGATTTTTTTATCCCTCCAACCACAACAAAACTCTTACCGTTGAAGAGCAACAGGACTTGGCTGTGAATTGGGAAGTTCAAAAAGGGCCACTTGCAGAGCCGACAGACAGACACCCTCCCTCTTCTCAGCAAGATCACCCCAAAGGAAAGGAATGGCTTCTCCATTAAAAGTTGCAGGTTTCCTCTCTTTCCACTCCTGTTCAAGATTACTCTATTTGCTGGCTCTGCTGGATCTTTGGGGAATTATCTTCAGCATTATATTTATTAGACAGAATAAAACTGCATGGCAGAGAACTTCATCATCTTTCTCTTCAATTTTGTTATGGTATTTTCTTACCACTCTTGGAGCCCTTGCTCTACCATGTTATTTCTTTTAGCGTTCAGGATATTTTTGTGCTCCTGTCTTCTCCTTTTGTGGGCTATTCCAGACATACTGCAATTCTAGACATCTTTGCTGCTGGTGGAGGTTTGCTGCAGCAAGAGCGCAATTGTGGGAACTGTAATAGGGGCAGGAGGGGGCCTCTATTTGTGGGAAAGATGTAATAAGAATCCTCTTCCACAACTTCTTACTCCATAGAAGCCCCTGTGGGGTACCCAGAGGAGAACAGGGTGTGTTCTTTAATCCGGGAATGAAAACGAATCCCAGGATCTGTCTGTGCCCAGCAGCCTTGGGAAAGAGTCCCCATTCTGTTAACTGTGCCTGAGCTGTGTGGCTTTTTCCATACAGTGGAAAACCAAGCTCAAACAATGGCATAGGGAGAAAAAAAGTTACTNTCCTGGGGGACTGTCCCTCTGAATCACCAACCCACACCAACAGCCAAGCCTGGAGCACACATTGCTGTGACAGGAGTAACAAGGTCAAGAATCAGCCACCTAAAGACCCATTAGTCCCTTCCTATAAATCTCCGGGCCTGTAAAGGCCCAAAGGGAAACTGCAGGTGAAGCAGTCTCCAAAGGCAGGAGTGCCACCAGCAAGAGGAAAGGAGAAATGGAATCTCCAGTTTCCTGTGATCAACCTGCACTCACCTGCCTCTGCTCTGCTCACCCCAGCTGGAGCATCCCCGCTGGAACAGGCCTGTCAGAGGCTTCCTCCTGAGGCACATCTGTACAGACACCTCAGCAAAATATCCAAATCCTCCCTGCTCAGTACAACTTACTCCAGCAAGAGAGACTAACATGAGCTAATGCACTCACCCAGCATAAACTGTGGCAAAACAAAGCTGATGTGCAAGGAGAGGCTGTTTGCAAACTCACAGCAGAAGCAGGAGGAAAAACAAACAGCTCAAGAGTGAGCAAAGCCCTTATTGCTGAATTCCTCCTGCAGCTGACAACAGATTCTGAGCAGCATCTGCTTCCAGGTCTGTGGAGAACACCGGATTTGAAATCAAACTGCAAAACTACCCTGCGCTGGTGTTTGTATTTCTGTGCTGGTGCAATGTTGCTGACTGGCCCTCTTTGGCTCTGAATATGATGCTGTCAGTACTGAGAATATTTCTTAATCAGCACTGAAGGGTGGCTGCCAGGAAAGTAGAAGTGGCTGTCTCTCTAGTCTTGCTTCTGCAGAAAGGGCGATTGTTTAAAGGGGGGCTGTTTGACCTTTCCATTTTTCAAATCTGTATCTCTTTGCCAAGATTGTGTCATTCTTTGTAAGCATTTTATTGTTCAAAACAAATCTTATACTGAGAACTTTCTTTTTTATCTCCCTTACTATGTTGTCATTCGGCAGCCTCACACTAACAAGTGATGTAAGAGCCATCTCAAACTAAGTGTGGGTATCTGAGGAAAAGCCAGCTGCAGACATGGGCAATGTCTTCAGTGAACTGAGCAAAGAGGTCACAGAAACAGCTCTACAATAACAAGAAAGTGCTCTCCAGCCTGTGCTTATCAACAATCCCCCAGCAGTAAACAAGGCACATGGGCAGATACTGCTGAGAGATACCACAACAATGAACCAACCTGGGATGCAAACTCCTCAGAAAAAGCCTTGACAGAACTATGACAGTCACGCAGAAAACCTGGTGTTGAGATATCCAAGGATGAGAAACATTTTAAGTCAGGACATGCTTAAAATGTTTTCGAGCGCCTTGAGAACGCTGGGGCAATGATGAGAGATGGGGATGGCTGACAAACAGGCAGCTTATGTATTCTGTATATTGCTGGGCACTGCACTCAAACATATCTTTCATGGCATTCCTGATGAGAAGCCAACACAAATACCACTCTGATTAATCAGGAAGCTACCCAGCAACAACACGAAAAGTTTGCACAAGACCAACAAGCACACAGCCTACTCTGAAAGGTATCTGGGTGAGGAAAGGTGCTCTTTTCATCAATACAGAAAACCCCTACGGCTCAGTGCTTGTGCAGATAATGAAGCCAAACATGTTTACACACCAGTGATCATTACATGCAGTGATTAGAGGAGATCTCGGGTTAATTTTCATCTCCAGAAGCTAACAGACTGATGACCTGCTGCCCCACCTAACCTCTGCAGAGTGACAAGTCAGGTGCTTTCCCAAGCCAACTGCCTTGTTCTTGGGGGAAACAAAGACTTTCCCAACATCTATATGATTAAAAAGGTCAATGAACCCGATGCACTCAAACTGGTGTAATAGGACCAGCTGAGCTAAAGCAAAAATTCTTTTTGCTGGAAGTAAATAGCACACTGTTATCTCCCCAGGGGCCAGGCAATAACAGGAGGCATGTTCCCATTCACTCTGCCAGTGTGTGATATGCTACTGCTCTGCCTATAAATACAACAGCTTTTTTTTGCCTGTTTTATTATTTTTTTTTTTTTAACAAGGCTGTGACAACTTCATCTCATCTGGGTACAACAAACACGCCTGAGTTGTGGCTACACAGCAGGGCTTTCTGTTGTGTGTGTGCGTGGTGGTGGTTTTTCCACCACAGGACCATATGTTACCTACTGTGTGGAGTGGCTGAGTTCCTACCAGTGCTTCAGAGAAAATCAGGACAGCTCTCTGGAGCATCTGCAGGTGGACAGAATGCCTGGGGACATGCCCAAAAAGCAGCACCTGAACTGGAGATACTGGCCTTTGGTCTGCACAGCTTGAATGGGAAAGAAGTTGTGAAGGCACAAGCAAGAGTCCAGAGGAAAGTTCCTTTTACAGTGTGAAATAATAAATGAGACCACGACAAAAAGTCAATACTGGGCTCGGGATTCTGTCTTGATGCTCTGCCAGCTAACCATGCTTTGTGCATTTAGAACTGACCTGGTCATTAATTTGTTACAGACTTGTGCAATGTGAGCAAGGCCAAGTCTCTTGCATAAAGATGTTTTCTCTTGCAAGCCAACTGGAAATGCTTAACATTTACTACTCACAGAGAGATCTGCTTGTCATATCTGTGACACGGCACTCCTCTCTGCACTGCCCACTCAAGACACCTCCTGGATAATTAGATTCTTAGAAAAACTTTTCTGCATCCAACCAGAAGTCAGCCAAAGTTGATTAGTGTGATAAGTACTCTATCTCTAGGAAGGGACAACAGTGGGGGCTGAAGGAGGAATATACAAAGCAGCTCTTATAGATGAAGATCCTTTCCCTCTAAAAATCATCAACAAGCAATGTGGGCTTTCCCAAATCAGGTTGCATCTGAACTGCTGCATCTGCATCGTGTACAGCTCTGTTCTCCAGGCATTTATCTAATGTTTTTTTGAACTCATTTGGATCTAATTCTCTCAAAGAGACAAAAGGTAAAGTTATGGTAACTGGAGCTATTTATGTTACAAAGGAGACATGGGAGAAGGGGGTTAAAGCTAATGAATGGCTTTGGGAATGGACAGGACCTTTCTCAGAATAGAACAATAGGGCGCTTTTATGGAACTGGGAGGCAGAAAACACAAAACTATTAAAAAAGAAAGAACACTCTTTTGTATTATTCGGCATTAGCCTTCAGAACTCACTGCCACAAGCTCGTCCCTTGTGCTTGCTGTGAAGAGCCCGTCTATCTTTGAGGTGATGATGGTTGGGAGAGGTGACTCCTGCTCAGCTCATTGAATCAATCCAGCCACAACTTCATCCAGTTTGAGTTGGGTGACTGGGACTGAATTTCAACTCATCACCACAAATCAGGCTCAGAAAGAGAGAAACTGCTGCCAGGGGCCTTCCTTGGTGAAGCAACAAGTGAACAGGCAGGGGTAACAGCATCCCTGAATGCCGACCATCGAGCTCCACCTGAGAACACTGCTCCTTGCTGGACTTTCAGAAAAGAAGAAGGAACATGCTGTCCTCACCTGGGTTGCCGCTGGCTGACCGATGACCACCCACCCTGGGCACTGCTGGTCACTGTGGTGTGAGACAGAGACGTTGGAAGCCCACTGATCCAGGAAGCCTTTGGGAGTGTAAACACCACAGTCTTTGATGCTGGTCATTTGCTCAAATTCCTCACAGACTCCATCACCGTCGTGGAAATAGCACCTGCTGGGTTCATCTGCCAGGGAAACAGAGAAGAGAAATCACACGTTTCTGCAGGGTGGTTCCTAGGAGCTGATACCATCAGTGGTCATGTCTCTGCTGTATCAGGTCACTGGGAGGTGGAAGCATTGGTCACTTCTAGGTCATACCAAGGTAATTTAAATAAAGCCAAGCAACAATAGCTGACCTTTGTATTGGGCAATTCCCTGAAGATATTTCCTAATGATAGGGGGTTTCTGCTTATTTTCATCTATCTCCTTTCAAAAGGAGATAGAAGAAAGCAGCAATAGAAAATACATAGAGAGGCAAATGTGGGTGTTGGCGTATTTCCAGCAGCTGGGATGGAAAAACGCCAGCGGAGGATTTGGTCTAAAATGTTTCCCTTTTTGTTTTTAAAAGATATCTGCAAATCAACAACAACAACGGCAACTGTGGCTGTAGAGATGGTGAAAACTGCCAAGTTCACAGTTGTAGTGACCAAAGGGCCAAACAGATCTGTTTATCCAAGGCAGATACAGTACACACAGTGTGAGGGTGAGTTTGCCACATACACAAACGGCTTCAACCAACATGACTCAGATTTGACCTGAAAGGATCAAAAGCAGCAGGAGACTTTATTATCCTTGCCCATTTATTCTGTGGCTTCTCTAATGAGACTGCCAACAAAGATGCCAAATTTTTGAGGTTGTTTCTGTAACACTGGCCCATTAAAAACTGAACTGAGATCCATCTACTCTTTTCAAACAGACTGCATAGCAATAATGACTTTCAGTCATTAGAGTACTCTGTGAAATGGAAACCTTTGACCTGTTGGTATCCTATTTTGTATTGTATTATCATTGCCAGTCCCCAGAGGTATCCAGTTCTGACAGCCTGTTGTATTTTTGTCTGGCAAATAAGCCTGTTGAAAAAACAGTAGGAAATTAGCCAGAGCTGCTAGCTGGACTGATGGAAAGGATCCCTAAGGAGAATCCTGTCGGTAGCATTGGACTATCATGAGCTAGGTGTCAGAAAATCCAGCGGCTGCTCAATTTTGAGCTACTTCCAAACTACTAAATCCCCTGTTTATTTTTCCTCCTGGTTTACACAGTGAAATACCATCATGAGCCAGAAAAAATCAGTTTATTGCTATTCAATTATTTAATGACTTTCACTTCTTTTCCTCCTGTGCAATATTCCAGGTCTTTAAGAGAGGGTGGCTTTGAAATAATGGAGAAGTCTATCAGGGAAAAATGTCATTATGGTTTGATTTCATCACAACCTCTGTGGATAGCTCGTGTACATGGATAAGTGTAGGGAACTGTGTATTTGTCAGGCCAGTGCTCCGAGCTGGTGAAAAGGAGCACAAGTCTGGAAGTGTTTCAGCTGTATGACTGCAGCCCTGAATGAATATTCCCAGGGTGGCCAAACTTCTTGCCCTTACATGTCACATCTTAAAATCTTCATTTGTCTGGGAGCCACCAGACATATACCCCACCCCTGAAAGAGTGCGGAGGAGGGCTTGGGGGAGTGTTTCCCAGACAAGAGATGACAATGGCTCCTGGGGTGTCCGGCTGATGTGCTGATGGGCCCTAGGGCAACCCAGCAGTGCTACCCCCATGGGGCTCATTCATCCTTGGGAGAGCCATGCCCTGTGTCTGGCCAGCTCAAGGAATGGGTGGAATGAAAATGTCACTGGGATGGCCATAGAGACAAACACTTGGTTGCCTCACCTCATCCTTCTGCATCTCTTGTCCTGCTTTTCTCCCACATCAAGACATAGGCCAGGTCTCAGGACAGTAGGATAAAATTAAGTGGCTTACCCACTATGTCCCNCATATTAAAAAGACCTGACCTTCAGCCTATAAACATAAGCACAGTCAGATATGCACATAGAGTGAAACATCACCACCCTGCTGCAGACCCACACTGACAGAAACACTGACACACAAACGCACGGGCACTCCCTTTACACATCCCCGACTCAGCCACCCCCCCATGCAAACACATACCCACAAACTCACAGCCTAATTTTAGGCACATGCATTTAGACAGTGTTTCCCGGCCTTCCCAAAGCACTGACTTCTTTTCACGACAGGCACTGAAGTAAGCACAACATTTATAGAGCAACATACTCCTGCACTGGCTCCAAATGTTCCCTCCTAATGCGATGATAAACGTAATGGGCTTCTGATAAGATCATGTGTTTGGGATAAAAGAATACTCAAGGCCTACTCCAGCCTGATGACTTAATTCATACTCACATGGAGGGGAAAGCAGCCTTTGAATAGCTGCCATCCAGGACAGTGTGTGATCCTAACAGAGGCTAATTTGTTCCTGATTATACCTAAGACCCCAATAAATCTGTCTGCTCAGAGTCTGCAAAACCCGAGGGAGGAACCAAACGGAGAGCCTGAGATGTCTGAATTAAATGGGGGCTGCCTAAATGATTAACCAAGTCCTGCTGAACTGCACTGTCATGAGCCCTGGAGCTGTGCTGGCCCTGGAGAGCCACCGCATCCCATGTCCATGGGACACCGTGCACAGAAGCTGAGAGATGAGGCACCCACTCGCCTTTGTGTGCTTTGGAAAATGGTGAGGCAAAGTGGCTTTACAACCCTGGTTACCTTCAGGGAGGATCTGTCAGTCTCACTATTGACTCATCACACAGCGTGCGGTGCTGTGCGTTGAGGGGAGTACTGGTGAGAAGAGGGGAAGACCTTTCCTGCCTGCAAGCTTCCCAATTCTGAGTGATGGCAAAGAGGGGAATGTCATTAAATCCTTCCCACACACTGATGAGGGCACCAACCTTCAATAGCCAAACGTGGTGCATCACTGGGTGGGCTGCCAAAAACTAGCAGAGGTTCTTCCTTCAGGTGCTGAGCACCAGCTCTGACTCCAGATTCTTCCGGTGGTCTTGGATGATTGGTAGGTTACATGTTGAGCTTTACATTTTCATGAGCAAAGCAAAGAACAATCAGATTGTTTCTTCCAACAACTGCCCTCACAAAATAAAAACCAACAGGCTTTTTCCCTTTCTTCACTGGTGGGAACAGAGCTCAGTTATATTTATTGAGTCCTACAGGCTCAGAGCCAGAGAGGACAGTGTCAGGAGTGGTGTATTTCGAGGAATAAGTATCTAATGGTTTTATTCCTATAATGATGCAAAATGCTTTTTCTGTTCTCTTCTTAACTACTGTGACATTAAATGCATCCGTGGCCTTGGCAACATGAGCTAATTTTTGTCTCCACAGAGGTCTAGAGGCTCCCAAGACCTGGTGATGGTCACAGCGAGGTACTGGCGATGCATGACCTGCACCACAGACTGTGGTCATCAATGCCGTGGACTTCTCACTTCAAAGATAAACCTGACTTGAAGGAGATATGGAGCGAGCGAACATAAAGGATACCTGATTTGTCCTCAAGGAAAAAAAGACTTCAAAAAATTAAAAAGCAGTTGCCTGGAAATCCAGCTTAAATCTAGAACAGTAAAATGTCTGCAGGCGTAGCACCTGGCAGCAGGAGAGAAAATCTCTGGGGGATTCACAACAGATGCTGGAGGATGCTGAGCTGGACTCGGGGAACACATTTTCATTCAGGCTGCCCAAGATCCTTTACCCCTAGAAAGTTCTTACGGAAGGCAGAAAAACATTGGAGCCAAACCAAAGTTCCTGTCTTGCCCTTGTTTTGGGAAAAGGCAGTCTCCAGTTCAGCGAAGATTTCTGTGACATCTGGGAATCCCTGAAGGAGGCTCCACGGCAGCATCAACCTGGAGAAGTGTGACTTGGGGAAACAGATTGGCAAGAGCTGTTTTGCTAACTCTTGGAAGTCAGGCTTTAAGATCCAGAATAATCTTGGGGCTCTTGTGTGTTACACCAGAAAATGATGCAAACTCCATCTCTTATTGCTTCCTAAGCAAGAGGCAACTTTTTGTACTGAGATACAGATCCCTCCTCTGGGGTTCAGAAATGAAAGGATGCCAGAGATAACACAGATGATTTAGTGAGCACTGGGAAGCACATACCAGAGCAGGTCTGGATGAGCAGGTAACTCCCCCTCACTGTTACCTGTTTGAGGAGAAGCTGGAAAATCATCAGCAAAACGAGTGAAGCCTGATAGAGGCCAGCAAGCAGGATATACACTTATCCGTAATAGGCAGCCTTCCACCTCATTAAAAAAAATAACAGAGAGATAAAGAGATCCAATTCAAAGCACAGGGCACATCCTCAAGCGAGGCTTTGAATGTCCAAGCAGGGTCGTCAAAGTGCTGGGGACAGACACTGGGGGCAGCTTCCTGTTTTCAGCCAGGACGCAGTGATTGGCATCGGTATAGTCTTCTTTTGTGCAGTAACTACCATTTTTTTAAAAGGCCAGACAAAAAAAGGAGCGTTTTTAAGCTCAGCTGTTTACTTAGGGATGTTTCCAACTATAACAAGCCTCATGCCACATAACTATTTGTCCGGGAAAAAAAAAAGGAAAAAAAAAAGCGGGAGGACAAAAATGCAGAAGCATTGTCTCAGAGTAACAAATTCTTGGAACAGAACAAGATTTGCATTTTAACCCCTGTAAGGTCTGTCCAGAGGTGTGCAGGCCTTCAGAAAGAGCAAAGGCCAAATCCCAGGCTCACCAAAGTCAGCAGCTTCTGCAGAAGCAGGGTTTTACNATTAAGTGGCTTACCCACTATGTCCCAGTTTGAGTGAGAGCCCCAACAGAATCTCTGAGAAATATTCAGCCCTGGAAAGGCTGTGGTCAGCAATCAAAAATCCTCAAAAACAAATGCCAAAGAGATGAAAATATGCATTTTGGGAAAAAAGAGTTTCTTTGTCATTTTATGATAAGAAGCTTATTTCTGTNAAATGCAGAAGCATTGTCTCAGAGTAACAAATTCTTGGAACAGAACAAGATTTGCATTTTAACCCCTGTAAGGTCTGTCCAGAGGTGTGCAGGCCTTCAGAAAGAGCAAAGGCCAAATCCCAGGCTCACCAAAGTCAGCAGCTTCTGCAGAAGCAGGGTTTTACCACCACGTCACTTAACCGGCATCTCCAGCACTGGTGTTTATGTTCACACAGAGGAGGAGAAATGTATCCAGAGGTTTCTATCACAAAATGGGAAATAATTCCACTGCAGATCACATGAACTCAGCGGCTGAGTGACCGCAGAACCTGCTCCATTTATTTCTATGGGAGTTTCACCTTTGGCTTCAGTGGGAAGAGAGTGAATAACATGGCCTGCTTCCAGGATATCTGCTAATCTCTTCTTTAATATTGAAGAAGGCAGAGACAGAGATATTTCCTGCTACAGTAAAATATTCAAGAGCTACTTTCCTTCCTGGATGTTCTGATTTGAAAGGAGGAAAACCATTACACGGAGCTTGGGCAGACCTTTCCGAATAAAGTCGCATATCAATAAATGGTGACGTCTTCCTTCAATGAAATAAAACAGACACCTTGGAAATGAAGGCGGCGCGGGTGTCGCAATCTACTGCGGAACATCCAGGGGCCTCGCAGGAGGCTTTTTTTCCATGGAATATGACAATCATGTCTGAGCATCTCCTGAGCAGAACGGGCAGGGATAATGCCTTTGCGGAGCGCAGCTCCCTGGTAATTCAGCTGCTTCGTGGAAATGCATTCCTGGGCGTGACTGGCTTTCTTTGTGTGGCGGGACTCGGCTCCTCGCTATGATATAGCAGTCGGAGCACCAGAATTATGCAATTGATCTGCCTGCTGCAGACAGATACAATTACAATTCCCTCGCAGAGCCTGGCACTGAAATTTGATATTTCACCTCCAAGAACATGAGTCTTTGTCACTTAAGAGAAAGGATATTTCCCATGGCTGGCAGTGGTAGCAAGACCTTGTCTGAGCTGTCACTGCCAAAGCTGGGTCCAACAGGACCCAACACAGCCATCTCCAACCCCTGGCAGCCAGGCATGGCCAACAGGACCCAACACAGCCATCTCCAACCCCTGGCAACCAGGAATGTTGTAAGAGCACTACAACACACGTTCTCTTCCCACCTCACCTTGTTTTCTTCCCTGGATGGTTGCATAAAGCAGCGCCAAGAAGATTTTGATATTACACAGATTTATCAGCTAAACTTGGAAACTGTTCAACCAAAAGTCTTGAGGTTACAAGGGAGTAACCATTATGACCATGAGAAAGGTGGCCAGCATGGCCCTTCGTGACACCTGGCACACTTGCTTGGGAGAAGGACCCGGGAAGCACAAACCCAGCAGTGCCATGCCCCAAGGAAAACAAAGTGCTTGTTTGTGCATGCGGTTGGATGTTACTGCAAAGGAAGATCTTGTGCTCAGCATCATCCTCTGAGCACAGTTGCTGTCGAGTTACAGAAGATGCTCTAAGGAGGGGAGTATGACCAGCTGTAGAAGCCCCTCAGATCCAGAGAGAGTAACGTGTGAGGGATGCAACAAGCAGAGGAGTAATTCTCCTGCTGGACTCTCATTGTAGCTGTGTCCTAAAAACTAAAGCTGGATTGAGCTGGGCTGGAGTCACTGGCCCAGGGAAAAATGCAGGCAAATACCACTCCAGCCCACATTCTCCCCCACAAAAAAGCATCTGTCCTTTGTATTTTGCTGCCTGAGATGTCTGCTCTCTCTGCTCTGTGGCTCAGCTGGCCCTCCTAGGATTGCACTATTAATGATGACAGTCTGAAAATCACTTTAAGAGACTTTACGAGGATGCTGTGATTACTAACTTGCCAAATGAGTGCTTAGACATTTCAGAACATGTAGCCGCACTCCCGCGAGCTGCAGGAAACAGTCAGCTTCAAAGTATTTGCCTTAAGCTGAAGGAGTCACACAAATATCATCTGAATAACCCCGGCCAGTAAATTCATGACTATTTGCCATGAAATTCTGCTATAGAATCTCAGCTGCTTTAACAACAGCAACACTCTTTCCCAAGCTCCTTGGTCAATGCTTTCACCTTATTGATGCCCTGGGAGATGCTGAGTTTCTCTTGCAAGGTGGCTCCGTTTCTCCCATGCTGTTGTTCTACTGAAAGCCCTCGGCAGGGTCAGCCAAGGCCTATTAAATGCTGGTGAAAGAAGGCAAAATCACCATTAGCTGCTGTGTGGGGCCACGCTTTGGGCAGCCAAAGCTGTGTTCCTGTGCAGTAGTATGAGGAAGGGAGGGGGAGAGGATGGGAGCGCTCTCAAAGCATGCCCACAATGAATATGGATGGTCATCCATCAATTTATTTTAAGCACATTACTTCTCTGTCAGAAAGGGAAAAAAGGAAAAAGAAAGAAAGGAAAGAAAAGACATATAAAATTAGGTTTGTGTCACTCATTTAACACTGCTATTTCCCCAGAGGATTATGCACCAAACAGAGATAGCAAGCTCATGAATATTAATCATTTCCCTGAATGCAATGAAGCCCGCCAAACAATAAGATTAGGGGAAAGTGCTATGCTTAATTTATGGATAATGGGAGAGGTAAAGGATAGAGCTCCCACAAAGGTAAGGCTCACAGCTGGAGGGAGAGGCCTCTGAGGAGGAGGAGGACAGATCCAGATTTGTAAGGTAGCAGAAAAACATTTCGGGCCAAGCAGGAGCAAAAGAAAAGGTGTTTAAGGATCATTGTCAAATTAAAATCATACTTCTCCCTGAGCAGCCACTGGTGACTAATGTTTCAAGCATGCCAGAAATTGGTGGTAAATTCAAGAGCTAGATATATTTATTTTCCCTTTGCCTCTGCTCTGTGCCTTTTCTTTGTATTTTACATCCCCGGGGCCCTGATCCAACACACCACCGAGATGTGTGTCTAACCTGAAACATTCCTGTTCTTCAGGGTGACCATTCACATGTAGAAGTCAGTGGAAGTGCTGCCCTGTTTTGCTGTGAAAAGGCTTTAGCCAGGAGTCCCTTATAAGCAAAGGAGATAAAGTGTAGCAATAATAACACCAATAAGATGTGACTGAAACCCCCATAAATTACCTGGCAAACTTAAGGGGAGATAGAAGTTCTGGAGTTACTTCCCAGCTGTGTTTCAATGTGTCTATCAGTCTTTACTCATCTCTTTCCATATTACTTTCTCTCCCCCTCCCTTCCATTTTTATTGATCTCTGCATCTTTTTTATTATATCCTTCTCTTTCTTGAGCACTGGTGAGCTAAATCAATGCATAATGCACATCCCACTCCACAAAAGGAATGCAAATGAAAGCCGGGCTCTTTTTCAATGTCCCACATATATCTGGGTGTGCAGCGCTGGTGTGTGGGAGAGTGCACGCCAAGGACAAGGTGCTCAGCTGTGCCTCAGACACCCATTTCTCAACACTCCGCTGGGAATGGATCAAGTGCTAAGCCCCGGGTTCCCACCACTGTGAATCATAACTCTTACAAATGGGGTCTGTTTTACACAGGACACATTGGGTTGAACTTGGCTGAGATCCGCGGTAACCGCAAAAATCAGTTATCCCGGGAGTAATCAGGAGCAAGGTGAAAGGAAAAGCAGCCCAGAGGTACGAGAGGGGCGCATCAGTCACACAGACACGGCTTTGAATCGCCCGTCACCTACAAATCAAAAGGCAAAGTGCAACTTTCCCCTTGGGACCAAATTTTGTGTGGAAAAGATAAAAATACACAAAATCCGCTATGTGAAGCGGGGTGGGGGGAGAAAAGGTAGAGATGATAAATTTCAGGATGGGGAAGAGCGAGAGTGCTGCAGAACTTAAAAAATGGAGCACTGCCAGATGCTTCCAGTAATTAATTAATTAATCTCACTGTCGCTCTTCAGCATGTTGCAGGAAGAAAATGCTATTAATGTTCTCTGTTTTCTGTTACTCGTCTTTGTGCTCGGAGAAGGCCAGGACAGCCTGACAGTGAGACCACACAGTTTTCTTCCCTGCCTCCCTCCTTCCTTCCCCCGCGCCCCTCCTCCCTGGCAGAGCAGATTGATCCACTGTTATCTGATTAGAGAGGAAAGAAGGAGGAAAAACAAAAGCAAGACAAAAAATAAAAAGAAGTTTAATTTTATTACAGGCACTAGCGCGAAGTGTCTTGAGAGCCTTGTGCCATTTAGTCAAAGGAAAGTTGGACCAATTAAAAAAGCCCATAAACCCCATGATCCTAAAAGGCAAAGGGAGCGAGAGAGGCAGAGGGACACCTGCAAACAGGCTGCCTCCATCCCGAAATATCCAGAACGCAGCTGAACATGACCCTGAGCAACATGCTCCAACTTTGAAGCTGGCTCTAACTTTGAAGTTGGCCCTCCTTGGACCAGAGACCTCCAGAGACTCCTCTGAACCTAAATTATTCTGTGATTCATGGCTCTGAATCTAAAGCCTGGTGGTGCTTGCGGGCTCTGTTGTATTTCTCTCCTACCAAGTGAGGTGACTTGCGTGGTCTCTGCTTTAGGAGGCAGGAGCCCACTTGGGCTTTGCCATCAAACCTCCTCCTCTGGAATCCGCCTGTGACGCCCCTTCAGTCCCGTCTTTAGCAAACAAAATGTTTAGCAGTTCTTTCCAGCCACATGGGACCCAATCCTGCAGACAATTTGTGACAAGCATTGCATTCACTGTTGTGGTTAGATTTGCTGAAGTCTAAAGAATGCCTTGTGGTAGTTCAGAAACATGCCTGGAAGAAAGCATTTGCAAGATCAAACCCTGAGGCCCCCGATTCAGCAAAGCTTCTGAACATGTGTTTGAGGCTCACTGAATTCTTTGGTGAAGGGGAGTGATTCCCGGGGCTCTAAAGAGCTACATAATACAACAAGAACATCACTGAAAAAATAACACCCTCTGAAATAACTACTTGTTGTTCTACAGGATTATAACATGTGTTAGCCTTGTAAACATGGAAATAAATTACACTTATTTTCCTCAAACAGGGACCCAAGAATTCTGTATTTTCCAGGAAAACACTCCACCGATATCAAAGAAGACTTTTGTTCAGCTTAAGGCAGAGGATTAAGTCTGATATTGTTAGATTGTGGAATGCTGAATTTCTGCTCTTCTTTACTATTATTTATTATGTAATATGTGCAGCCACTCACTTCCCCAACATCTTTATATTTTCTGGTGAGATTTTAATGCCTGATATGCTAAGAAGAATATAAATCAGTACTGTTCATTTGTCTGAAAGACAAACTGGCAGTGTCTCCTTAGCTCCTGGGGTCATAACTCACGGTGGTCCAGCTACCACAAGAGCCAACAGGACGTGTTTCACAGGTATTACCTCCTCTGAGCCTGTCCTAGAGACCCGAAGGCAGTGTTTGCCTGAAAACAGCAGTGGGGCTGCCCTCACAGACCCTGCACACACACTGAGCCCATCACCACCACAGCAGCCACACCAGCACGACTGCAAACTCACACAACAAAAGATTTGTAAGGTCTCTGTTCCTGCACCTTCCCTTTGCTTCAGCTAATTTGATTCATCTGAGTCCCCTATATTCAATATTTCACAAGCAATTTGATATCATTTGTTTTGTAATCCAGGATCTGTGCAAACCACAACCTTCCAAAGCCCATGACAAACAAACAACTTTTTTGCCCCTGGAATTCCCGTCTCCTTTCCAACACAAGCAAATCCGAAAACCCACTTCCTCTGTCATGGAGTAGAAAAATCTGTAGGTTTTAGTTGCTCCATTTTCTAGTCAGACTGCTGTCAGACAGCTCTGTCCCACACTCAGGCAGCCCTGCTGCTGCTCCTGGAGATGAACAGGGGATGAATAGTTGGATGATGGTGGATGGATGATACAACTGGACTCGACGGTCTTAAAGGTTTTGCCAACACAACCAATTCCATGATTGTATGTACAAAGGCATAAAGCAGACTCCTGCATACCCCTGGAAGGACACCACTGTGTGGTCCAAGGCTTGGGACATCCCACTCTTACTCCTGTCCACGGACTTACCTGGAGCATTTTGCAGCTCCCGCCCAGCCCACATCACCTGGTTTCCTGGAAAACCAATGGACATGGGGGAGGACCTGGGTCATGTCCTAATGTAATGCTGGGATGTGGTCAAAGCACAGACCTGGACCAAGGAATTCAGCCCTGCTGTTGGGCAGGGTGATACAGACACAACCACCCAGCACCAGCCTAAACCCTTGCTGGAACCAGCCTCACACCACGCCTGATGTCTGGGGAACCCAAAACATTTGCGTAAGTGTTTATCCCACTTTCAAAATATTATGACTAAAATCTTTCAGTGCTTGAGGCTCTAAGGCAGCAAGTTACTTGCAACACAAATGTAACTTAAAGACCACCAATAGTCACAATTAGCCTCGGCCATAAATATGCCCGATTTCAATAGAACTACTTACATATGTAAATAAGTACATCACCAAATCAGGCCTCAAGTCTCACAGTGTGGGATGCTGAAGTAAAAATGTAGCTGTTCTGATGAGCCCAGCAGTCCCCAGTTTACCACCCAAGGGAAACATGGTGCATGTGAGGTCCATTCTACGTTGCTCCAGGCACAAGAGATAATGGTCAAATGGCCAAAAAGAGCAGATTTCAGACTTGCCAACATTATATTATCTGCTTAGGACCAATGCCCTGAGCTGAAGGCATGGGATCACTACATGGGACAGAGTGTTTGCTTGGTCAGTCCAGATAAGGAATCCCATAAAATGTCTTGAGAAAAAGCCGATCCTTTAGAAACAATAACTTTAGTTCCTGAAGCTCTGCAAGTTTTGTCCTTTCCCAGACCTCACAGAGCCCCGGGTGGAAAAAGCAACCCCACAGAAGGTGCAGTGTAAATTGGTCTCCATTTCCCTTCTCTGTCCCCAGCATTCCTAGAGAGTTTAATAAATATGTAAAGCTCGCAACTGCAGCCCCGATAGCTCAAGCATCTTCCGGCCATTGTGCTTACAGGTTTTGCTAATCAGAGCAAACCAGGCTTGCACAAATGAAATCTGATTAAGTAGTTTTCACCTCTGAAAAAGGGGATTAGCCAGACCTTTGATCCTCAGATATTGATTTGCAACTCAAAGGAGGTGTGACCTCAGCTGGACTTGCTTCTGGTCTCAGTCCCTTCCCCTTTCACTCCTCCTCCTGTTTACCAGAAAAAATCAGTTCATGTCTTCTCACGTAGTCAGATCTAAAGCCTATTGAAGCCAGTGGAAAACCACCCACTGACTTCAATGGGCTTTGGATCAGTCCCACAATGGCTGACTTAGCCCTAAGTCCTGGGCTGTTTCAAAGCCAGCAGAACCAATTTCCCATCAAAATGACCAGAAGCTGGGAAGATATGTTCTCCTTTCAAACCTACAAATTCCACCTTTTTTCTCTCTTCCATGACAACTCTTCAGCTGGAAATGCTGGAAGTGCTGCTGGTTTTTCCCCTGCGCTCTGCACAGGGTTGTTGCCCGCCGTGGGTCGAAGGGCTCTGAGCCGGACTTACCGATGCAATTAAAGGACAGCTCCTGCAGGCAGAACAGGGAACAGCCATCGCCGTTGATCTTGTTCATGTCATCACATTCTTCCCCCAGTTCTCTGCAGGCAGAGCACACACACATGCAAAAAGCAGTCAGCTAGCAAAGTGGCATCAACCCAATGGTCTGTGCAACCCCTCTGAAGAACCCTAAAGTTCCAAAATCTGGTACAGCGGCTTTTGTGTGCCGACCCCTAAAATACCTCTCCCTTCCTGCTTAACGGAGGACTTTCACCAATCCTGGTTCACAGGCTCGCCTGGCCAGTTCCCTCCTGCGCATGTGGATACCACTTGCTGTTATCTGATGAGGATATGAGCAACTTCCTTCATAGCTGGTGTGGCTGTAGCTCAGCAGGTGGGGAAAAAGAGAACAGGAATCTCTGAAAGTCTTTGTATTAAATCTGGAAGGGCCAGACTGTGACCCCAGCATGGGAATAACAAGGCATAAAGCCTGGAGCTGGGCTATTCCAGGTGACAGCACTTGGAGGAGAGCAGCCAACAGGGAGCAGGGGGTGTTGGGGACGGAGTCCTGCCTTGTGCCAGCCCGCACGGCTGCGGCAGCGTGTGGGGAGAGGAGTGGGAACCAGATGAGAAAGGGGCTGCCACAGCAGCAAGTGGGGCCACAACCAACCAAGCTGTGACACAGTCTGGTTCCTGCTCGCTCCTGAGGCAGCTCAGCTATTGTTTGACACTTGCTGCAAAGCCACAAGTGATGTTTGAGGAATGTGCAAACATAACAGTAGCAGAAAAGTTATGTAAAGCAAAATTAATCTGTCTTTCTTCACCTCTCTTTCCAGGACTGCCCTGGATTCATATGTTGGTTGATTGTTTTCTTTGATTTCCTTGCCTGTTGGGCCTCTTCCTGCAAATATTTGCTGCAAGGTATATCGTCTGACAGAGTTGTGCTGCATGATTGCTGATCAGCATTATTTCAAGCAAATAATACAGGCTGGATTAAGCACTTGCTTGTTGTTACTTCCATAGTTTAAATAATTAAATTACCTAATGCCAGGAAGCTTTGAAGCAGCAGCCTTAAGGGCCAACGTAGTAAAAGAATAAACCCTAACACAGTTGTGAAGGATTGTTTTACATTTTCAGTGGCCTGGGGACTGGTGAGAGAGGGGAGCTGACTGAGAACATGCATTTCCCAGCGCTCTCCCTCAGAGGCCAAATCTATCACCTCCAAATGCATCCCAGCTCTGGTGGTCAGTCAAACAAGGGGCTGCACCAGGAACTTGGCCCCAGCGCGTGGCAGGGTGTCACCCAGCTGCCACACACATGGGACACCACGCCTAAGGACAGCATCAAAGGCTGGGTGAATTTTTCCAGCGCCAGCTCCGTGTAGGAAATGTCATATACGTGTATAAAGATAGAGATACACGGGCAAACAGCACAAACAGCACAGAGCGTCCTTGCCTATCGATCCTGCTGTCTGGACTCCATTATCTGTATCTCTGTCTGTATCTCCTGGTGCCAGGAGAGCGGGGCCTACGTTACAATTAAATGTCATCATCCCAGTAATCATCAAGCACGTGAGTCATTATCTACAGATGAGAGCCAGCCTAACCTAAGGAGACATCAGAGGTCATCAATTCCTTCCTAGTCTCAGATTCTGGCTGAGCAGATGTGCCCAGATTTATCTGTTTGCCCGCTCCAGACTTACATTTGGATAATCCCGTCTCCACAGTATCCACTCCCAGAGATATACACGAGTGCAGGGGAAGGCTCGCTCTCCTCCATGCCGGACACAACGACCACCTGGTATCTGTACGTGGTCCTGTCGCTCAGCTCCCTGCCAGACAAAAGCAAAGTCGGTGATTCATACAACAAAGGCAGCAGCAAAGGGCAGAGAAGGAGAGACTGAAGTGGGGGTTGGCTGCCAAAAAAGCAAGGTTTAGTTCAATCAGCTCCTCCCACCATTCCTACCTTGTTTTGATGGGATTAAATTTTGGTTGGGTGTCTTTTTCTTGTGAGCACAATCAGCGCTAACTTTGTCTATGCTTGATTTATGCACAACTCTGAAATAGGTGCAACTCTTGACCACCTGACAGCTACACCATTTCCTGATGAAAACCGTGCACTTTGGTGAGTTGCTGCTTACCTCTCCACTCGCTGCAGAGATGGCATTGCACTGACACTGTGGCAGTGCCAACCCTCGCCATGAGCAGTGGGACATGCTGAGAGCATCACCATGACCTTGTTACCATTTCAGAACTTGGCATTTGCCTGTGTAGAACTGAAGATCAAAACAGCATAGACAGACCCTAGAGATAAGGACCTTCTGGAGGAGAGATTTCTTCCTCCTACAGATTAATCACCACAATAATGTCTGAGGCTGACTATTTTAACTTAAATATTTAAGAATCATACTGGTAACAGAACCTCAACACCTGAGGAACCAGCCCTGTGCCTCGCTGTGTTTAGCCTTGGACACTTCTGCTCCACATCAGCGACGGCGCTACCAGCAAGTTGGTGCCACAGTTCATTTAAGGAATTTAAAATACCCTGTTATACATGATTATTATAAATACTCATTATTTCCTGAGCAGCCCTGAGCTCAATCCCACTGCACCTGGAGCCAGTGGGAATATGATGATTAGTTTAAGACAGAATGGGACTGAGGATGTTTCAATGACGGACAAATAAGTTATCCACTTCACATATGGGCATTAAAACAGTAGAGTTAAAAAGATGGTTTCTTCCAGAGCAAAAAAATAGGATCCACACCACAGCACCGGATCAGGGTATTAGCACTGAAATATTCACAGAAAGAATTAGCAAACTGTTACATATTTATGCAAAGCCATAATTACCTAAATCCTGTGCATCTGTAAATGAGGCATAATATTTTTCATATGCAATATGGAAATAATGTAAGCCTAATAAAAATGTTTAGCACTTTCACAAAGTCTTTTACACTATCAAAACTCTAAGAAAGTCATCACAGTTGTCCTCCTTGTGCTGATTTGTAAAGCCATGGAGTGGCCAAGGCAAAATGATTTGCTCGAAGTCATCAATCAGGTTAATTGCAGAGCAGGAAAGGCAACCCAGCTCTTCCCTAACCCCGCCAGTCCTCTGCTCACTGCGCTCACATTGCCCCAATTACTGACAGCAATATACATGGCTTTTTGTCACAGCAACTTGGTCAAAAAGCATCTACTAATGAAGTGTGTACTACGAGGAGATAAATCTACTCTGCAGAGCAGCAAAGCCATTCAAGTGGATATCAATGAGTTACTGAAATCTTCAGGTTCGCAAAATAAGTATCTCCTTACAACATTCATTAAATTAACAAGCATGACTTAAACTCCAATATGCCACACTATATTTTACAACAAAGCTGTTTCTCATGGATACTGTGCCTGCAAAATAACTGGCATTGAATGAACTGCACACCAACAGCACTGGGATCTGACTCTTTGTTACTGCATATGGCACTGGAATGGGAGTGAAACTCAGTGGAACGAAAACAGAACTGGCTTTCTCATTCCTTCTGCACCTGATTCCTGTCAGAACAGTCTGGGGCTCCTATTAGCTAGATTTGGGAGTTCATGTAGCACAACCAGTATCTTAATTCACCTACAGGCTTGGGAGGATGTCTACCTAGATGTTGGTAAGAGTGTTTATTCAAACTTTATTCAAAGTGAAAAATTTCAAACTTCTGCCCCTTGGGACTTGTTTAAAGCAACTGTTTTCCTGACAACAAAAGAAAAAAAAAAAGAAAAAGATATATAGGAAGTAACTAAAGTGGCCAAACACACACTGTAGTAAAATAATGAGGGTTTTCCTCTATATTTCACTCCCAGATAAATCCACTTACTAAGATGGAAGGTTTCTCATATATACTGAGGAAATCAAAGCAGAGCCAAGCTTTGATTATTAAAGAACAGTTATTTCTCAAGTTCTGTCCCAAAACCATCTCAAAACTATTTGTAAAATATTTAAGATTAACAAGTACACTTGCAGAAATGTGGATTTTGTCACTGGGGATCTGCTAACCACAAAAAAGATTCAATTTTTTGAAAATGGTAACAAATGAACAGTTGGGGCAGATACAAAATAAATAAAGCCACGCTGCTTTCTGATGCACGGAGATGACAGTCCTGAGTGCAAAATAGGAGTTTCCAGATTCTGATTTTTGGTGTGATTTCCACCAATACCTTCAGGTGATGGGGCAGGCTAACAGCAGTGAGTGTGTCTTGCACATGGGTTTTTACTGAGTATTTGTGTGCTCATGTAAGCAAAGGGACAACAGGAAAAGGTCACATTTGCTTGGAAGTTTCCAGAATACAATGGAAGAAAACCTAGAACTAAATCAAGCACGAGAGCGAATATGGTGGTTATGAATTATGAGGTGGCTGGACATGAACGTGTACATGGTTGAATAAGACAGAAAATTTGAAATGAAAGTTATTAGGTGGGGAGAACTCTGGCTTCTTTAATTGTATGAATTAAGAATGGAAAACTTTGTACAGGGAGAGGGCCCTGTGGACATGGAGCACATTGGCTGCTGGCTTTGTGGCACTGGGCTGTGCTCTAACCCTGTTACCTGCTACACATCAGGGAGGGGAGATACCCAGCTGCAACCTGCTCAAAGATGGAGAGCTCTTGGGGAAATGATATGTTGTGACAGGCAAGTGATCCTTAAAATTTAGTGTCACAAAAAAAAGGCCACTTCTTCTCCAAAAAAAGGTGAACAAAATCTCTGTTATAACAAAACGTTATTTGCACAGCCTGGTTCCTCTTACTCCTCTGCAGTTTGGGTAGAAAATAAGAGCTATTAAATTATTTCTGCTCAGGATACCCCAATATCCTTGTCTTAGATTAAAATACAAAGAAAGGGAAGACAAATGCCTGGAGACATGTGGTCCCTGCAGAGCAATGGCAGCCCCGGGACCAGGTCTCCAGAGGGGCCAATCCTCCCCATCCTCATCCCAAATCCCCTTCTGGGCAGCCCAAGCAAGAGCAACCTGAAGCTTCACAGTGTTCCTTGCACTAGGGGACAGCAGAGGAGCCCCAGGGTGTGACATCCAGGGCAGCACCAACAAACCAGCTGTGCCCAGAGGAGCTCAGAAATGGGATGTCTGCTCCAGAGCGGCTCTCCAGCATCACACAGGCAGAGCTGGAGATGTGGCTGGACTGGAACATCAAAAAAACACCTTAGAAACTCAAAACTGAAGCCATCATGCTTTCAACTCACCCTGGCCTGACACAAGAGTGACAAAAGGCGGACTGAGCTGGATGTGGCATTTCACGTTTCAACAACTGGAACGTGAGATACTTATATCCTCCTGAACTGTTAAATGTGTCATACTGGCAGCAACGGAGAGTTTTAGCATTCCTTCACAGTGCCCACATTTTGGAGAAATATAGCTGCTAAAGGGATGATATGTGCAATACTGCAGGCAGTAATCCAGTCCCATGGCGAGGGAGGGAGGGAGGGAGGAGTGCAAGAGCAGGGAGGGGAAGAGTTTATTCCCTCTCTACAGTTACAGGATACCAAGGTCGATATTACAGACTATCTGGAAGGGTCAGCAAGACAAGCTGTGCTCCAAGTGGTGATAAAACTGTGATTTTTGACCGTTTATTTCCTCTCCCACCTTCCCTGGGAGCTGGTGGCACAGTGACAGCAGCAAGGGGCACCTTCCACTCCACTGCCAGGCAGGACCCAGCGCACAGCGGCTCCGTAAGATGCTACTTAAGGAAGTGAGAGAGAAGAACATCTTTAACATCAAGGATGTGAACAAACACTCTTTAAATTTATATCTACGGTCTTTTAACGACCTTTTCTAGAACTGAGTAAGCCACATTGATCGCTGCAGCTTCCGCCTGTGGGGAGGCAGCCTTATTAAAAAGCAATGACTCAAGCCCTCTGCTTAGAGGGGGAATTAGGACGTGCCGTGTGAAATACCACGAGGGCAACTTTCCTGTCTGTTGTGGCAAGTGACAGATCCAGGGTCAGGAATATAGAACCCTCTAATTCTTTTCCTGTTTTTACTGGGGAGGCTGGGCAGTTGAGCTAATCTTGCTCTCTCTCCCCCAGGCGAGGGACCTCTGGTCTCAGTTTGGGTGTTCCTGGAAAACTTAATGGGAAAAATTATACCTGTGGGAAGTTGTTTTTTACTCAGACCAAGGTGGGTTTAAAGCATCATTGAATTTACAGAAGAAACACTCATACGCTTGAGTTCCAGCAGACCTGCAGGGGCTGACACTGCCCCGTCCATATGTGCTCTGTGCACGCTGTAGGGTTTCAGCGTCTGAGGACACAGCACACACTCGAGATGCAGCGAAAGCATCGAGGGAAAGCAAACATCCCATGCCTCTTTTCCTACTACCATGGCATATATGTTTTTCCTACTACAGATAACAGCAGGAGGGTTTCTTATATGGCAAAGGCTTGTTTCCAACAGAATTGAAAATATCCTGAAGGCTGAGCCCAATGAAAAGACAAATGGTCAGACAGCAATGAGAGCAGACAGTGTTCCTGTTATTTAAGGACAAGATGACACAGTCTTAAGCATCCCCAATTAACTTACGGCTGTCACAGCCGGTGTCTTGTGAAACAGGCAAATTCTACACCTCAAGTGTCCTCATGAAGGACCCACCTGTCTTTGACCTTAAACAGCCACCAAACACTTGAGCCAAAAGATGGCATTTCCTTGCCATCGCTCTGCAGCCCAGAAGGAGCCCTGCTCTGCCAGTGACACCCCTGTTTCCCTCTAACACTGTCACCTCTGCTCTTCTCTAGCAAGAAAGCCTTGCTGAGCAAAACAGGAAATCTGCTGGCAGCAAACAGCAGCAACCCCACATCTTCTCTCGTTGCAATGCTTTAGATCAGCTGCCAGGGTGGACTGAATTACAACCACAAACAGAAGAGCTGAAGGTCTACACCATTCCTTGTCCTGTCAGACGCAGCCTGGAGCTGTCCAGTCTGTCCCCACACGCTGCTCACAGCCTCCAAAACACCCAGTGCCAGTTCCAGAGGTCCCAAATTACCCCAAATATCCACTAACACCGTGGTGTGTACAGGTTTTGCTATCCTCAGGTGCTCCAAAAGTAAATGATAAAGAGTAAGCCAGGGAATGAGGCCACTTTAGGACAACCCAAACAGGTCTGCTCCCCAGCTTCCATTCTTTTCCCGTCATTGCCATTGACTGCACAAATATGACTGTTTTCTTCTTCTCTCTTCTCACACACGCTCCCCCTCGCTCTGCCTTTTTTTAATAAAAATGGCATGAGAAGCATGGCAGAAGATAATGAAGAGAATTCCTGCCTGACTCTGCAGTCAGGAAAGAGGAGGGGTGGGATGCTGTAAACACAAGAAGGACGTCAAAAATCCCGAGCTCTTGTGCCAGGCTGTTATTTCAGCTGTGGTCCGAGCTCTCCCTGTTTGGATAAGCCCAGCAACATGGCAGGTGCAAAGGCCTCAAAACAACTCTCTTGCCTCTCTCTCGGATACTGAGCTGACTCAGAAGACATAAATGCCAAGGAAACAGCCTTGGAGAGGCTTTTCTCTCTCTCTGTCTATGAGGAGAGACGTGCCAACAGGGGCCGCAGGTTTGCTCTGTGCCCTCCAGCTTTTTCATGATTTGTTTACAAGCACAGGAAAACAGGGTATTTGGAGTACTAAATGAACACTCAGGGGCTGGATGGGAGACTGGGGACTGTACAGTGGATTTCTGCTCCCAAATCCAACTTAAACCTGAACTGGGTGTTTCCAAGGAAGAACAATGGAGCAGCCAATGACCTGAACAGATAATCTCAGCTGAACACTTGGTGGGTACGTTCTGTACCAGCAGGACTCTGTGCTCTCTGAGGCCCAGACTCAGCTTTTGCTTCTGGCTGTGTCAGAAAGTTTAACTAACACTTAAATCAGCCACCTTACTGCACTATGCACCTTACTTACTTATGCAATAACCTACGGGTTTGGGATTGAAGTCAGAGGTTAAAGGATCCAATGTATTAGAAAAGGAAAATACCCTTCAATCCTTGGAATATTTCTAGGAACCAAAACCACCACTGACTCCATAATCACCACAAATCCAAACCAGGCTATTAGTCTCCAGCTCTGCTCTCGCCTCTGTTGGTGTAAATCTCAAGTAACCCAGCAAAACACTCGAGGTTTAAACCACTGCAGCTCAGCTGCTCCTCTGTCCCTCTGAGGTGCATTTGCTGCTCAGACCAGCTCCCTGCCTGCACAAGATGTCCTGGGGCAGGATTACGTGTCCGCCTGTAGCACCTCTGCTTTGAAACCCAGGTCCTGTTTAGGACCTTAAACACATTTGGTTTTGAACATTTTTTTTTTACATAGACTGCTCTCCTCTGTCTTTCATGCAAGAACTGTTAAGTTTTGTAAGTAGCAAACCCATAGATATATATGCAACTGATTAACTCCAGCAGACTTTGATATAATCCTCCAAGCATCTGCCCTGCTACCAATTTAAAACACAGTAGCACGTTTAATAAAAAATGAAGTTTGCAGCCAAGGCCTTAAAGATAGCTCTTAAAAAAAAAAATCAAAAAACAAAAAACAATGCCAAGATATGATTTTCTCCTCTCATGTTTAAACAGCAACAAAAATACGAATTTTCAAGGTGGCTGATATAAATGGACAATCTCACTGAGATTAGGTTACAAATCCTGGGATAAAGCAAATCCTCGAGGCCTTGGGCCTCACATGGGTGTTTGCACCAGACAGGCAATTTCACGGCAGCACACAGGTTAAGTGTCAGAGCACCTGGTTGCTATTAGAAGCAGGGAAGGAAGGAAGGAAAAAAATCTGCTGTGTTTTCTTCTTCACTGCTGCACTCAGACCCTCAGTGAGACGGGAGCACTTCTCAACATGAGGCTCAGATGTGGCCAAAGCAGGAGGGGAGGCTGGTGTGGTTTAGCTGAGGAAGGAAAGATCTGGGCCATGAAATGCAGAAAGCCCTATTTGCAACTGGAAGAAGCCAGGAGTTCTGCATCGATGTCGAGGGAACGGTGCCAGTACCCTCCACCTGAGGACAGCGCTCCGGTGTCCCGGTGCAGCAGGGAGAAAACAGCCAGCAGGCAGGCTGGGACAGGAGATCTGCTGTCAGGGCCAGCACTGTCACTGACGAAGCTCTGCCTGTTGCATCGTGCCTCTCTGAGCACTGCCTCATTACTGACACCCTTAACGATGTCCTGGTTGTGACGCGGTGTCTCCGTGTGGGACTGCCAGTGCCAGCACCCGCTGGTTACACCATGGTGGAGGAGAAGTGCTGATGCACACCTTGCCCACCACACCCTGGTAGCCAACAACCACCTCTCAACTTTTGGATCATCACTGGGGCTGGGAGCACTTCAGCTGCTGCCCTCAGCCCTGTGCCAGTCCATCGGGTTTGGGCAGAAGGCTCTCCCCAGTTTAGGGTGGTCAGCTTGGCAGAATAATCTTCTTCACCTTCTCTGAATCCAGACCTGACCTCTTGGATTTCTTTTCAACAGGGCTGAGCCAAGACCTGGTTTTCAGAACTCAATACCTTCCTGTTCCCCTGTAATCCCACCAAAATGGTGAACAGAGCCATGGGAGCAAACACTCGCAGTGTCCGGTCCGAAGGCTCCTGGAGCCAGTGGAAATTATTTTGTGCATTTTCAGTAGGGCTTAGATTGAGCCCCAAGTGAACACAGATGTTTGCAGTGTTCTCTGGTTTCACATCTACCATCCCACCTCACCAAGACCTATTTTGGAGGGTCCAGGCATGGGGCTGTGGCCCTCCTGCTCCTCAGGAGGAGGGAGGGATAACAGACAGGGATGTGCTGTCACACCCAGAGCAGAGCAGAGCACACAGACATGGGTGAGGAGATGAGGTGACTCTTAGAGAGGAACATTTTGTCATTTCCCTCCTCAGGGGCTCTGTGTTTTGCCTTAAGCCGCTGCAGATTATGAGAAATCCTACTGGCTGGTCTCCAGTGGGATCTCTAATGGTTTAATAACTGAACATTACTGAACATACTTCCACTAGCCTCTTCCTAAAATCCCATCATGAGCTAATTTCCTCTCTTGTCATTACATCTGCAACTGGTCTTACAGTTTAAAAAAATCCTGAATCACCGTGAATAAATGATCTGGTTTACTGCACTGGGCTTTCAGGGACTGGTAATTTGGGGTATCGAATTCCAGGCACCCTCTCTGAGGTACAATTTGAAAAGAAGAAGGAACTTTCTTTCCACCTTGCTCTTCCTATCACAAATGCTCCAGGAAAATGCTGGATTTGGGATATCAGCACAGAGATGCCCAATGACACCATTCATTCAAGGAGATCCTGACCAAAAAGACTGGGAGAAGTTTGGGTGAAACAATCACAACCCCCTGCTTGGGCCTGCAGCAGGACTGGCAGGTTGTACACCATGCAGTGATACATCTAAAATCACGGAATTCCAGGATGGTTTGGGTTAGAAGGGACCTTAAAACTCATCTCACTTCAACCCTTCCACTAGAGCAGATTGCTCAGGGCCCTGTCCAACACAGCCTGGAACACTTTTGTCTTGTGTGTCACCAGATCCCACGAGACATAAGGGACAGCACAGGTATTTCAGTCTGACTGCAGCGTTCTTTCCAAATCCTGACTTGCTTGAGTGTAGATTCAAATTTAACAGAAACTTGGAATACACTTCCTAGGAAAATATATTAAAATAAAATGCCCAGGAAATGATCAGGCCAATAGTTCAGCAAAAGTAGCTGAGAAAAGCTGTATTGGCTGACTGATAAAAAGGTAGGTAACACATTTCTGCTACTTCTGCGGTATTTGAGGCTCACTCCAAGTTTTACAAGAGTTATTTTTAAATTGTTGCATAACACATGTCTGTCCAATATTTCTTTCCTCAATCAAGCAAAGAAAATGCATTTGTTATTCCTGGGAGATTTCTGGTGCTTCTTATCTTATTTAGAGCCCAAAATAAAGATGCACACAAGAAGGCAAACATCAGGGAGAAGTTATTATCCATGAGATAATGCACTAATTTACCACATATCTGAGACTGTTTCACCTGCAATAAATTATTTTGCCCAGCAGGAAAAGTCCTGTTTGACCTTCTATTTTTTTTTTTCCTCCTGCAGCTGAAAACTCTGCTACTACTTCTAGGTCATGAGTTCAAATTCCACCCTGGCTGGGAGTGATTAAATATATCAATTTCTAATAGTATCTATTTGGATAATAATAGGACAGCTGTTAATGCTCACTTTTTCAGGGACACTTGCATATGCCTAAGCTGTAGTCTCCAGGCCTGATCTCTCTGCAGCCTCTGTGTGTTGCCCAAGAGGTACTCTGGAGATGGGAATCCAATGTAGCAGCAGTCCTTGGGGAGTCCCTGGCTGGAGCAGAGCTGATCCCGAAGCCAAGTGTCACTCCCCAAATGGGGCAGTCCCTCTTTCCTGGAATAATTTATTTAGGAGTGGCAGCTGTGGGGCATTCAGAGCAATCCCACCCTTCAAAGACAGACCCAGGCTGAAAAATTCCTCTGGGCTGCCCCGTCTTGGGATCACAAACCCGTAAAGATATCGACCCGCCCTTACTACCTTTATTCTTGCATCATGTGCAGCTGAGCCAGAACAGGAGCTACGGATTCTGTCAAGTGCCAGCTTTAGTTACAGCGTTACGTAAGAAACCGCAACAGCGAGGAACCACAAATCTATCACTACAGCTGGCACCAAACGGCCTCTCTGCACAGGCTTAGCGGAAAAGCTGCCTCCTGAACGGGCACAGAGTGTCAAATTGTTCTTTCTCCTCTCCAGGGCAGGGTTAAGGCAATTTGGCAGAGGGTGGTAAGGGAAAAAATTGCTCTATCTGCTCTGCGTGTGGGGTCAGGAAGCAGGTTTTCTTCGCAAGATAACCTGGCACCTTTAATGAAGAAAGCAAGAGAAGAAGGAAAGCCATCAGAACGTGGCTTCCAGCTGTCAAATCACATCAGCCAAGTGGAGATGCATCACCCCTGAGAGCTGCAGCACCGTTGGCCCCCAACACTTCATTGGGAGCTCTCTGGATGAAGGCATTCTGTGTATTTCCTCTGCGAAACACCCAGCACGCTACTGGCAGCTATAAATAATAACAACCCCCACCTCGGGATTTAACAGCACGACATGTGAAGGAGAGAGGCAGGAACAGGAGATGGAATAGAAGCAGTTTTCATATTTTTCCTCTTCCCGAGCCCTCGGTGCAGAGCAGGGCTGTGTGCTCTTACCTGGCACAGGGAGCAGCACCAGTCACCCCTGTGCCTCCCTGCCCAGACCCGTGCAAGCCACAGGTGAGGCCTCACTGCTGGGAATGGAAAGAATTTCCCCAGGGGGTGTTGGCAGTGGAGTTGCTGCTGGGTGGAAGAATCTCCTTCCCACAGCACGTCACCTCTCTTAGGGTCAGGTGAACCTGTGACCAGTTTCCCGCTGCTGGGTGGGGAGGTGTGGGACATGCAATTGTCCTGTATCATTCTGCTCTTTCATCACGGGGGATTTCCAGGTTCGTTAAGCAGGAACAGGGCAATCTATACGAGCTGCATGAGGAAGGAGCTGATGACACAGCCAAGGCCAGGCATGGCCTCGGAGCAGCACGGGGACAGTGCCAGCCCCTTGCTGAGCACCCGGACTGCTGCACTGTGCAACACCAGCTGCATATCACACATCACAACTTTGCCAAAACTGACCACAGGCAGCTCCAACACACACAAAAATCTTCACTGACAAGGTTTTCCTAGAGTGACAGCACAGCCACTATTCCTGCTGGGAAAGCAGGATCTGCAAGGGAAAAATGAAACATTTACTCCTTAACAAAAGGACTCTGGATGAAGAACTAGGCAAGTTCTTGACCCTGAAACTGGAAATTACCGGGGTAAGGGAAACCTGGTGGGACAGAAGGGTGTTTGCTTATTGGGAAAGCTCGAAATAGCTTTGTCCATGGAAAGCTAGCATGGAAAGTTAATGATAGGGAAGCTCTTAGAAATGAGCAAGGAAGTGTGAATAAGAGTAAATCTGTTCCTGCTGAAGCTTGGTAAAAGTGTTTCTGCTGGAGAGGAGCTGTAAAATTTCATATGGATATAGCCAGGGATCTCTAACATATTACTAAAGAAAAAATAATATGGAGAATTGTGCAATTATATGCAATTGTGAAAGAAACCTCCTAGTTGGAGACTAGTGAAAAATGCTTTTAATAACGGCAGTTCCCTGGTAGTGTGTGGTGTGAGAGTGGGCATTAAACACTCAGCAACTCAACAAGAGAAACACTGTTTTGCATTTACATCTAGTAGCTGTAATAGGTTGGATTGAAAGAGAAATTTGAATGAAAATGGAATTTTTCATTGAGTTATCGCATTAAGGGTGACTAAAAAACCGTTCCTGCTAATAAAGATCGGAACCCTAAAAGTTCAAGTATCCACAGACACACATACTTGGTAAATAGGGTCAGTCAATGCAGAGAAAGACGGAGTTATAATGCAGAAATGAATAACTTACAGGTCTGGATGTCTTGAAATATTGGTATAAGACAATATTACACATGTTAGGACCAAGAAATTCAGAATAAACTGTGAACTCTTCATTGCAAGTGAGAGGGGAAGAGAGCAGTTAACTGGAAAGCCAGGCTGGATGGAACTCTGAGCAACCTGGTCTAGTGGAATGTGCCCCTGCCCATTGCAGGGGGTTGGAATGAGATGATCTTCAAGGTCCATTTTATGTTTCTATGATAGTATGATTAATTCAATTGCAAGAAAACTACGAACCCTCAGGGGGATGTACCCACAGAAAAAGCATGGGAGGTCCTTGCACACACCAAGGCAAGGCCTTTCTGGGGTAGCTGGGTAAGTGTTGGTGCACAAAAACAGCTGGAATGCCATCTACAGTTCCGAAGCCAGCTGGGAATCCAGATGTGTAGCATGCTGATATCGCATGGACAACCTTGCAGATAAATCTGGGCATGCAAAGTGTTTCCTTAATATTTCAGTCCTATCTTAGATACTCCCCAGTATTTCCTGGTATATTGAGAGAGCTTTGGCATAGTAACTGTGGAGGAGGGATGAGCAGAAGATGGGTGATAATTTGGGCTTCAGCTTTTGGTGTCGGGAGAAAAACCACCCCATGATCTGTATCTTGTTTGGGTGGAAATATGGTGTTAATTATCTTCATGACAGATAGATTTGGCAATTCATTTCAGCTGCTTTAGATCATACATTCCTCTGGTAGACCTCCAGAAAACAGAGAAATAGACCTTTGAGGTGAAGGAAGGAATGCCATAATAAGGACAGACGTCACTGTGAAGTTTTAGTGTTGCATTCTGCAGGGACTTGGGTTTAGATGTCATCATTGTGATATTCATAATTTCCCACCCCGTTCAGCTGGGCCAGGGTCAGGTAAACGCACTCCTGCTCTTGAGTTCCCGGGCTAAAAGGCACACCAATAACTGGCTGTAAGGAGTTCTTGCTCATTATGAACAGCCACTGCTGGTTCTCCAGCCTCTCTGCGTGTTCATGTTTGTAGGAACCTTCAGACTAAAGAGTTACTTTCCATTTGACTCAACTTCTCCTCATCTGGGGTTTCAGACAAGTCACTGACCATACGCTGCTTCCAGCTGGGGACCAGTAACAAATGGCAAATGCATCAACAAGGCAAATTTGGAAACAAATTATTGTGCTGGATAAAGTAGAGGGCTAAAGCATGAACAAAGAAACACTAAGGACCTACAAACAGTGCCACAGGAGCCCTCCAGCCACCTGCCATCCCGAGGGTGGCAATTTCTCTGTCATTCTGCAAGCACTCCAAGAAGCCTGAGTGAGATCTTAACTCTACCACCTTTAGGTATTAAAACAGAGTTAAAAACCAAGAAATGACATGGAGTTTACAAGTTCAGCACTGAATGGAAGTCCTGATTCTAGCGAGATACTTAAAAATATTGTACTCGAACAAGAACTGCCGTTTACACAGATGATGATCAGTCCCCTCCAACTATTATCAAGCAACAGAAAAGGTTTAGCCATAGAATGTCAGTGCAAAATAGCCAAAATTGAGAAGAAAACCTATTCCCTGTACAAGAAAATGCAAGCTTCTCTCTCAGTGTTTCTTTTCTGAAGTCTGAATGCAGGATCTTTATGTGTCAGCTCGGTACTAAAGCTCTGGTAGAATGGCTCAGAATAACATATCACAGGACTGCTAACTTGCTTCTCAGCTAAGCTCAGCTCTGCAAACCCAAACCTTGTACCAGGGCTTCATGCTGAGATTCTTTCTCAGGTTATTTCAGTCCATGCCTTTGTCTTGAAAAAACCCTACTGGTTAACACCACAAAGACAACCTGATCCAGCATTGTCCACCACACTTTGAGGCTTCTTACAAAGTCTGTGGCAGAAAAGTTGGCAAAGTTTCCAGCTCTTTGAAACTTTTTCAGTTATTCTGACAACTTTCCAAAACCAACCTCAGTGTCTCTTGGCTTGGTCTGCCAGATGAGAGCACGTAGGGCTTGTCAGCACACCCAGCTCCTCACTGCTCACAAACTGGGATACTGGGAGTGCCACGGGGAGCACGGGCTGCTCACCCCAGGCTGCCCTGGTGGGACTGACACCTAACTGTGCCTGTGACACCAACCAGAGAGCTCTGGGCACTGACTGCTCACTGAGCTCTTAGAAATCTCCAACACAACAATGTGAGTGTAAAAAAGCTCCATTAATGGCAAAAAGCCACTCCCTCGATTACCACTGTGACCATGTCCCACACTATTTCTAGGGAACAGCCAGAGCACAGCCCTCTGAGCATGTGCACGACCCACACCTTGGATTAAATTGTGAGCTGAGACTTTGAGACTTGCAGATGAGACTCCTTCCTTATCACTCGCTGTGGTGTGAAGACTCAGCAGTTCTATGCTGCACCTGGCCTGACCTCTTTTTTCCCCCCACTGATTTATTTAGCTTTCTGCTCTCTTCCTAGGCTCTGACTCTCATTTTATCCCAGATACCAGCAATTCTGGCTGATCACACTCAGTGGGATTGAGTGTATCTTGCCTGGTTTTTGTAAGGTCCAAGGATAAGGTCCTGTCCCTCAGAAATGAATGTTTAAGCCTCAGCTCGAGCCAAGAGCTGAGATTAAAATTCAGCTTGAGAACAGAAGGTCTGGCATTATTTTGCATTTCTTAATAAAATGTTTCCACTGTTCTAGTTATTTACTCTCCTCTGTGGAGCACCCAGTGCTGACTAGGCAAGGGCTATCCATTAAAGGCTGTCTCTCCTCTCAGCCTAAAAGGAAGTTCCCTCTCTTTGACGGGAAGAAAGCAGGAGAAATTAATTTTTCTTTCAGCATCGCCACACCTGGGGAAAGGATCTTGCTCACAGATAACAGTGCAAGCAAATATTTTCTTTGAGAGAAAAAGAGGAAGTGAAGATCAAGGTCAGAGGAGGCAAGAGTAAAGATATGTGACTGCCTTCAAAATAGCCTTCCACAGAACATGTGGGGGTGTCGTTTTATTTAATACGGAAAGCATGTGAGGGCACCAAGGAGGGGCAACTGGCTGGGGGCTCACAGGGAGATAAAGGGGCTGCAAAGCCTGGCTGCACAGATATGCTGAATTCCAGTGGTGCAGAATGAGGTAAACAGGCAGATGTGAACAGGGGAGAGAGACAGCATTCACCTCTACACACATTTATAAGTAGGAGCACAGCCCAGCACCTCTGTCCCTGAATTCCTTTGTCCCTTCCTTCCTTCCTGCTTAGGGAGTATGAAGACTCTGGCTACTCTTTGCACTTTGCACAAGGTTCCAATGGAAAGTTCATACTGCTTTTGCCTCTACCAGAAAACCACAACCCCATACAGAGTTTCAAGGAGTTTGTTGTGTCTCAAGGTGTGGCCCAACAGCAGCCTCTGAATCTCCCGCATCACCAGGGGATACAGATCAGTGCTGTGCCCGAGTGATGTGACAAAAATTTCATCTCACTTCTCAAAATTTCAAACACACGCAGAAGTCTTGACTCACACAATCACAGAATGGTGTAGGTTGGAAAGGACCTTAAATCCCATCTCGTTCCACCCCCCTGCCATTGGCAGGGACACCTTCCACTGTCCCAGGATGCTCCAAGCCCCGTCCAACCTGGCCTTGGACACTCACAGGGATCCAAGGGCAGCCACAGCTTCTCTGGGCACCCTGTGCCAGGGCCTCCCCACCCTCACTGTAAATCAGCCAAAAACGTCTCAAAGCCAGCTATGAGCGCTTAAGAATCTGCACATTTGCCTCCTCACCCAGTGACTAAAACTTCCCTTCCCAGGTGTCCTGTCAGAGCTCAGCAGGATTTTCCCCGGTAAGACACAGGGGAAGCGAGCCCAGCTAGCCTGGAGGGTTTGGATGGGATTTGGTTGTGAGGTTGGCTGTGCCAGCTTCCAGGAGCATCCATTTCTGTCACCACTGATCACAGGTGGAGCCCAGAAAGACTAAATTAAATGTTCTGTCTGATTTTTAGCTCGCTGTGTAACTACCTGAGACATACAGACAGGGACAGTGCTGTCACCCCATGGGATTTAATCAATGATCCTTGGGAAAACTGTCATTAATTTCTGGCTACTGATTTAATTCTTAGAGCAATTCTTCTTCTCTCTCACTTGAGCTAGCTGTAAGCTAGAAGTGACCCACAAAATCATAATAAACGACAAAGAAATAGAACTCACAATACAAGTTATGTTTTGGACTTTCCTTTTTTCTTTCACGTTGTGTTATGAAGTCAAAACTGGACCTGTTTCTGTGGGAACTTGTGCTAAGGTATGCAACTATTTCAAACCAAACCAGTCCCATTTTCCAATGAGAGTGGGCCAGGTTTCAGGCAAAGATGCTTTCACAGCAAAATCTTGGGAAAATTCACCACTTTCCACATTTCCAATATGCCAATATTCATCTCACGCTAAGTGCCAGCAATTGTTTGAACAAGGCTACAACCCAAGAAAGCACTTAAGCACATGCTTAACTTTCAGCACGAGTAATCTTAGTGATGTCCAGGGTTTTTGTTTTTAGAATCACTATTGTTAGTTACCTTGAATTTTTAAATCCATAGGGACAATTTGCATCTTCTGAGCTGCATAATTGGACCATGAAAAGGGATTGTAGCTCATGATTACTGAATTGTTAATTAATCATTTTTATTCTATTTAAATATGCCTTAGAAGACCATAATGATGTATGCTTCCTTGGTATTAGCTGTACTAATTAGATCATCTTTTCTAAATTAGAGTGCAGTTTTCTTAGCAGGTTTCCTTTTATCTGGTGTTCATTTTTCAAAAGAGCTTCATGTTGCTCCCACAGATGAATGAATCATTTCCAGGGAATCATGTTATGCAAAAGATGTTTTTCTTGCTGTTGAATGCTTATGGGTAGATCATGGATCTCCTCGAAATCAGTAAATATTTTGAAGCTGGACTTTTCTCAACAGTAATGCATCCCTTGACTAGATGAGTGTAACTCTATCTGGGATGAAACTCAGTTTCTACAACAAACTAGAGCACTTGCCATGTTCCCCATTTCAGAACAATCTCACACCAACACAACTTCATTTAGTGACCCATGAAAGCAGAAAATGGAAGTGGTTGAAACACATTTACACACCTGAATACGGAAGTGTATTTCTTTGCACACTTTCTTTAGCAGTTAATCGGTGCTCCAGCACTGAAAGCCCTGCTCTCTCCTCCATCAAAACATTCAAGATTCCCAAAGAAACGATGACCATGTTATTCCAGAGGTCCTCATTTAGGTTAGCTTAAACATTTAATTTATCGTATCTTAGGCAGATTGCATTATCCTTTCTAGTTAAAGGAAGCCTGAGTGACACATCTCTGCACAGCCAGCCCAGAAATTTCTCAAAAACTATCCATAAAATCTCAGGCTATCTCATTTGGGTTTAATGCTCCTGGTTTCAGAGAGAACTATGAGAACATCCTGTCTTGGTAATTCTTGGCATGTCTGTCTAGTTCAACATCTTAACAATCACTTGCAGTGCTGGACATTAGAAGGATGAGAAGAACAGGGCGTTGTTTTGATTTGAACAAGTCCATCCAGCTCTCTGGAAAGCAGCTACTTACGTGTCGACAAATCTCCTGCTGAGGTTTGAGATGACCACTGGAGATCCAGATTGGAAAGGGGGGTCCCGGACCACTTTGTACTGGATGGGCTTGCAGCCTGAGCACAGCGTGCTGTGGGGGACAGAGCTCAGCATGGCAGCGTCGATCTCCAGGTGCTCGTCCAAGGTGTAGATCTGGATCCCGTACACCTCCTCTCCCACCTGTCCCACATCCAGCTTGATGGTCAGCGGGATGTCACAGAAAACATTCTGTGGCCCGAGCGAAATGTTCTTCCCGCTGACGGTGAGCAGCTTGATGTCATTCACTGCTCCACTGGAGTCCCAGTCCGGGGAGACGAACGTCACCCAGACCGTGAGGGACTCCGGAGTCAGGGGATAGCGGAATTCCAGCTGCAGGTAGCAGCCCTGGGGCTCGGGGCAGGCCGGGGGCACCGTGTGCTGGTTGACAGCTGAATTGGGACTCCATGTCCTGACGCTGGATTTACACGGCTGCTCAACGTCAGGGTGCCCTGGAAAGGAAGAAGGGAGCAAAATCAGGGCACAGAAGAAGTTAGAGAACATGAGTTTTCATTGGCATCAGTTTAAAAGGCAGACTGGTGGCAGGAGAACGTATCTGTCCAGGAAACTGATTATGTACTTCATCAGAACAGGCACAGCCAGCATGGGGAGGAGGAATAAAACACCAGTGTCTCCTGGCCAGGGGAGAGACACAAACCCAGTTTAAGTGCCCAGCTGGACGGGACACCACACAACACACTCTGTGCCAGTGCAGCTGGGCCTGCATTTCCTGTTCCTAGTGCCTTTCCCTGTGCCAAACAAAGATATTTTCTACCCCTTCTACTTGGTAATTTACCTGATAAACAGAGTCACTTTGCCTTCAGTTCACCTCCTACTTATTCCCTTGCCTCTCACTCGAAAACACAATCTTTTTCTCTTTAACAAAGACAAGAAAAGAGCCTTTGTTTGTTCCAAGAAGCTGTTGTGCTGTTCAGGGGCAACTCCTGTGGCATTTACAGGCTGATCTAGCACGTTGTGCAAGACCCTTTTTTTGGAGGCACATGGAGCACAGGTCTGAGCTGTCTCTTTGCTCTCATTGTGATGAAACAACAGGCACTTGTGCTTTTACATTTTTCACCGTTGGCTGTGTTCAACTACATGGGAGGTAGTACTAAAAAATAATGAAAGCCACAATGCTTGCTGGGTTCCCAAATACTACGGTAACGTTACAATTTGGCGTGGAGTCATAGACTGCAAGATCCAGAGGGGTCAGATGGGTGGAACAGTTGGTAACAGAATCCAGTGAGAGCTATAAATTCCCTTTTCCTTCCCAAATAATCACACAAAAAGGGAGGCAAGCATGACAGGGAGAAAGCAAAGTACAGAAAAGAAGATAAAGAAAGGTAATGAGAGGAGAGAAATGCAGAAGGCAGACGGAAAAAAAAGGACAGCACAGCTGTTTGCAACTGAGGAAGAAAGCAAGATAAACTACTGGGCAAACGTGGACAAACAGGACATCACTACTAATTTAAAGGGAAAAGGGCAACGTGTGAAGGTTATTCTGATTGTCTGTGATCCAATGAAGTGTTAGAAATGTGCCTCTTTTGTCAAGGATAAACAGCTCAGGGAATTCTCCTGTTCATACCAAATGGACCCAGACGGAGAAGAGATTTCCTGGCAGCCTTCCTGCGATTCAACGCTATTGTGCTGCAGATGCCCAACTTTTCATGCTTCTCCCTCACCTCCCATATCCCAGAGCCCTTCTCTCCTCCTCACATGGCACAGAGCAGTGGGAATGCCACTAAGATCAGCATCTGGAGAGACCACAGCAGTGATACATTTTGAAGAAAGCCAGAGGTCCATTTAACATGCTCGAGTTTCCCCCCTGGCAAGCGTGCAAGCCCTGTGGATAATCACCGGGAGCAGCAATACCCCATTCAGCTCACGTTATCTCACCCTCACTGCCGGCTGGGTGTGCTTGGCTGAGCCCTCTGATGACTTTCTCAGACCCACAGCAAACTTCTGACTGCAGCCCCAAGGTCTTTTTTAACTCCAGTATCTCAGAGGGCTTTGGAAAGATCTGTGAATTTTACCACTACCCTCTCGCAGAAAGGAAAATGGAGCTAATGGCTCACAGCCCAGCACATCCCCACCTGGGATCCTGCAAATGCACCTCTGTCAGTTCAAGGCCTTGGTACGACTTAAATTCCAAACAAACCTACACATTTTGGTAGATCAGGGTGTGATCCCTGGAGATGCACGAATTGGACTCAGCCTCCAGGGAGCCTAGCACACAGACCATTACACCATAACGGGTGGTGGACTGTAGTCATTCATAGACTAAAAACCTCAATGAAGTTGAGATAAAGAGAGTCTTTCTTAGATATAATCCAACATTTTCACTGGGTAAGAAATATCCATGTAATTGTGGAAGAGGATGAAAACCTTATCTCATGTAACTGGATTTCTAGAGATGGGTAAATACTCTGGAAATTACAAATATTTGTATGTAAAAAGAAATGGTGTAGAAGTTATTCTTCCCCTCTGCTCTCAGGTTCTGAAAATCCTTTGCCTTATGAGACAGTCAGATCAGACACAGAACAGCATCTCATGCAACATCACATCTTGCCTAACACAGAACAGGAATGTGAGCTTTGTGAGGATGAGCCAAACCCCATGTCTGGGTTAGAGAGCAGGGATGGCAGGTTAGGAGGGTGTCTTTCCCTAAAATGTTGTCCACAACTACAGCCTGGTGTGTCAATCCTTCATTGTGCAGGTAAGTGCAGTGCCTGGGATGAATTCCCCAGCACAGGGACAGAGCCTCAGAGGCCATCTGGCATCAGGAGTCTCTCAGGATGTCACCCCTGTCACAACTACAACTCACCTGCCACATTTCTTAGGTGGTCAAGATAAAGGAACCATCCAGTGGGACTCCAATGTCCAGATGGGACAATTAAGATGCAGAAGGAATTGCTCTCAAGGGAAATATTAGGCCCAGGAGAAGGCTGAGCTCTGGAGCAGCCCAAGGCAGCAACATTTTTTATAATATTCTCACACTTCTCTCAGTCAGCAGTGAGCCAGGCAGGAGGAACTGACTGATATATGCATATAGTGCACAGCAAGCAAAGGTACTCACTGGGCTGGAGCCAAAATCACCTTTCTCACATAAAACCCCCCTTTGACAGAGCTATGGAGGTGCTGTACAGTTTGTTGATCTAGCTGGTGTTGCTGGTGAGAATCCAGGCAGGTTAGAGCTTTCTGGCTCTACAGTGAAGATAAAGAGTAAATCAGAACTGCCTGATCGCAAGAGCCTTCCCACAACCCCTGCCAAGGAACAAACAGCCCCTCAAGCAGGGGCCACAACTGCCTGAGAAAGAACCACGGGATGCCTCAGCCTGGGGGCTGGATCCCACCGTGCTCAGCAATAAGCAGGGAATTAGGGAGGACACAGTGCCCACAGCAGGGTTTTGCAGTGGGCACAGCTCACACACAGCCCAGACCACTTCTGGTGCAGCCACCTGGGGTAGGAGACCTCAGGAAAATGAGACCAACCAGAGCTGTTTCAGAGACACGTGAAGAATGTGGATTTCTGCTCAGAAGCTGCATGAGTCCTACAAAACATTTTCCATGAGCGTCACCTCAGATTTTAAAACAAGTTCATTTTGGCCATGCTTGTGCCTCCTTTGTCTTCACCTTCCACGGACATTCAAGCAGTGGAGATTTACACCCATGAACCCCTGCAGAAAGTGAAGTTAAAGCTTGACTGCTTGAGTACTCACAGATAAAGAAGCCAGACAATGATCTAACTGTGCTATTTGTAACTCAGACCAAGTGCAAATAGGCAGAGGGCCTGAACGTCAGGGAGTGTGGCAGTGGAGACAGAAAATCACGGAGCAACAAACACCATACACTTGGTATATTTTCTATCCTAAAGTGGCAACAACTCATTAATCCTGAGGACAGGATTACCAAACTTCTGTTCCACAGCAATGGCACAAGAGCAACTGAATGAGACAGATAAGGATCTGACTGCACCCTTCATAGTTAAGAGCATGCAGGCACACACAGCAAGAAGAGGAAATTAAATGCAAAATGCTGCTGAGTAATAAATCTTAGAGTAGCTTAGTTTCTCTAGGAATGATGCCTCTGGCAAGACGTGTGAGATCTAGAAGTTTTCAAGTCAAAGCTCAGTGGAGAAATTTTGATGGAACTGCATATTTCAATGGAATATGCAGTCCTTTCAAAATAAAAACACTTTGCAAAACGGGGTTTATTTGGCCAAAATTTTATTCTGGAAGAGAAAATGGCAAGAAATTTCTAACACTATTGGAACATTGTGTTTTGACATTTTTGTAAGAAACCCTTTCACTTTTGCACCTTGAAACACTTTCCATTTTGATATTCAAAGTTGCTTTTGCCCTAGATTCTATACTAAAAGGGTATATTTTCAAATGTCATAATTTAACCAAAGTTCATGAGGAATTCTATGAGCTAAACAAAACATTTTGGCCAGCATCAAACACTTTTTGCTTTTAATTTTCCTTCATGGAGAATTTCAAAAGTTTCAAGTTTTGTTCCAAATGAAACCAGGTTTCAAAGTCTTGTAATCCTTGGCTAAGTGGAAATTCCACCTTCTACCCTGAACTACTACTGCAAGTGATCCAAACTTTGCTAATGCTGGGTGATCCAGTCACCCCCATACCCAGGGTGCTGCTTCCCAGGATGGAGCACCCACCCAAGGGCTGGGTGTGCTCTGAGCTGTGCCCAGCAGCCTGGGATGTCATAGAACCATGGAATGGTTTGGGTTCGAAGGGACCTTAAAGCTCCACCCCTGCCATGGGCAGGGACACCTTCCACTATCCCAGGCTGCTCCAAGCCCCATCCAACCTGGCCTTGGACACTTCCAGGGATCCAGGGGCAGCCACAGCTTCTCTGGGCAACCTGTTCTAAATTTAGGGGGTGAGTGGGAGTGAAACACAACCTCTGCTGGGTGCCCACCCTAGGACATGGGTGTGTGGGGCAGAGGACACTGCCCACTGTCTCATCAACCAGCAGGGACACAGCCCGTTGCATGTGCTGACCTTAGGACAAGGGAGAGCTCCTGGGCACCAGCCCAAATAATATTCCTTGCAGAATAACTCCCACGTGCAGGAGAATTAAACCCTTAACATTAGGAGGCAATTGTATAATGAGTTTGCAAAATCCAGGATTGTCCTTGCGGCTCAATGAGCTCACCTGTGTGCTCATGGTGAAGTGTGGGTCCGGAGTGTGCTGCTCCAGAAGGAACAGCTCGTGAGGGACAGGCTGAAACAATACTCTGAGCTTTCCAAAGTGTGATTTGGGATGACTGACCTTTGCCTGGTACAATCTTAAATATGCTCCACCACATACAGCTGGGGACGCAACGGAAGGGACGTGTGGAGCAGAGTTAATGATGGAGATCTAATGGCACTGCACAAGCAGCCCTGCAGACCATTCTCCCTCCAACAGCCTCCAAGAGAATGACTTGCAAAACATCCTGAACAAGAGGGCTTGACGTGGTCACCTGCATTCCTGCTGCAGAGCACTTGCCCAAAGGGCAACCCCCTTCCAGCCTGGCTGCTGCTGCAGCCCACTGCTATTCACCACAAGCAAAGGCAGCACAAATCAGGCCCAAAAAAATAACAACTCCTCGCTTTTGGAGTTGGAGTAGAGGGAGTAAACAGCTCCCCTGAGGAATTCGTCTGGCAGATGTGAATGGTCAGCATTTCTTGGCACTCTGCTGCTTTGTGAAATTCATGTTCAGCTCCTGGAATTCACTTAATTCATGGGCAGGGGCAAGACTCAGGGGCCAAAACAGAGGTATTTGAGCCAGTGGCATTCCTTCAGGGCACGGTGCTCTGCTGCCCGCTAGTTCTGTTCATGTTACATGCAGGTACAATCAATCTCTCCCAGATTTTCCCACTCTTTGTGGCTCTCCTTTGCTCTGTCCCACCTTCTCCCCCACCATGTGTTTGTCCCCATCCCTGTGACTCACCTTCTGCCTCCCGTGGGCTCCAGTGCCCTGAGGGATCGCAGGGCATGGGGGAAGAGGCGCTGAAGGCGTATTGCACCAGGACTCTTCCTTCCGCACACAGATCACATGCTGATCCCACTTCTCTAGGAGGCCAGGAAAACAGGAAAACACACCAACTTAGTAACAGCTGAATGAGCTGCTTATTCAACTATATTAAAAGCAATAAGACTTAGAATTCACATCCACTTAACCCTCTTTTCTCAAGGCACTGACAAAAGTGTTTTCTGAGGCTGACCTTCTGTAGATTTAAGTCAAGAGCCTGCGTAGAGAGCATTTTTGAGCCCTCCATCCAACACAAAATGACAGCAACCTGGGAAATCACATTCACCTATATTTTATTTTTTTTTTTCCCCTGCACTGGACCAAACCATCACAAAAGAAAATACACGCTGCTTAGTGGTTAGAGCAGAGAAATTGGCCTCAGGAGTTTTCAGATCTATTTCTGCTCCCACCATGGATTTATTTATTGCTTGAACTTGTAGTATCTTTAGGACTGTCCTACCAGCAAGATTGGCTGAGCAGAAAAACCCAGTTAAATACCAATTCACAAATCACAAACTGGTTTGGGTTGGAAGGGACCTTAAAGCTCATCTCTTTCCACCCCCTGCCACGGGCAGGGACACCCTCCACTGTCCAAGGTTGCTCCAAGCCCTGTCCAACCTGGCCTTGGACACTTCCAGGTATCCAGGGGCAGCCACAGCTTCTCAGGGCATCCCCACCCTCACAGGGAAGAATTTCTTCCTCACATCTAATCCAAAACTACCCTCTGTCAGTTTAAATAGTTTTGCTAATACATTCACAAGATCAGGGTTTAAGCTGATGTAGACTGGAGCAACTCTAACATCCTCCATAAGGTTAAGCTGATTTATATCAGCTGAGGATGCAATTCATACAGTTCAGCCCTGTGTTCCTTGAGGTCACGAAATTTGGAACCCTGTATGACCCAGAGTGTGTGGTTATTCACCCCAGTAAGCTGCTTACTATTCAGAATTAATTGTTTTGCTTTAAGGAACACTTTCTGCTGAAATGGAAAGTTAAAAATTAATTATCCTACTGATCAAATGCACCTAGGAAAGGACAGAAGTCTTAGGCAAACAATCTGTGTGTAACACAGTGTACTCTCTAAGCTACTCCAGTAAGAATGGTTTGAGTCAATTATTAAAGTAATTCATATCAACTACTATAATCAGCTATGGAAATTTTAGCCATCATCACCACCACTGCATGATTTATTCCAGCACTGCTTTGAAGAGAGCACTGTGATCCTCAGGCAGAGGTTATTTGGGATCCTCAGTGGCTGAGCCACCCTGACAGAGGCAGTAACTGGCTGAGCCTGTGCAGCGCAGGAAGGGATGCACCTGCTGAAAACACCCAAAAAATACAACGTGGCAACGGGGTAGAATAAAGAAGAGGGAGGCAAAGGTGGCCTCCTCTTCCTTTCGTGGTCTGTAACACTGGTAATGAACAAATGTGGGCATGTTGTGAGTAACTTCTCTCCGTGTCTCACTTCACCCACCTGCACTATTGGCACTGCCTCCCTGTTTCAGTTCTCAGCTGCCTATTTAGCAGAGGTTTAGGTGTCTGACTCAGATTGCCTGAATAATATATGCAAAAACAAAATTAAAAAAAAATCAAGAAACCTGAATAAATGGTCCTGAGAAATCAAAACGTAGAATTATTGTTGTGCAGTCGTTCTTCAAACACTTCCACCAACAGTCAGGATAGAAGTCCCTGCAATAATAATCTTTCTCTACAGAGACTCCTGCATTAACACTTGGTCCTGGATGAGGAGAGGGCTCTGAAAGCCAAGTTTCCACAATTAGGACTGCTTTTTACTCAAATTAGCAGCTATACAATTTCATCACAGGCTGCCATGGTGGAAAAAAACTGTAGGCTTATGGACAAACATTTCCTTTTAGCAGTGAGGACTTGGAGGTAAGAGAGAAATCACAAGGAGCATCATGTGGGAAAGACTATGAGCAAACTTTCTCTTTTTACTTTTCCAGTTTGGGAGCCAAACTCAACCCTGATGTAACTCCACTGGCTGAAAGGACTTACACAGGGAATGACTCCTGGGTTAGAGTTTTTGGTCTGCAGACACTTGCACACAAATCCTATAAAGAGCCATGAATGTCAAACCTAATTATGGAATCGCATTTACAGGCTTATGAAAACCTAAGCCAGGTCCTTATAACTTGTGAAGCCATGGACAACAAGAAAAAAATGAGCATAAATTGTTTCAAAACACTATTAATTAGGAATGATAGCCATATCTGCCACCTTAGACACTGTGCCACATGACTTCCCAAAGTGCAGGGTAATGGAAAATCAAGACTTCTCTGTTTTCTAATAAGCCAAGTACTGGGGAAATTCCAGCTCATGAAGTTCAGAGCACAGGAGGAATTCATCCCTACAGCATGATATTTCAGTGAAGTGGGTTCAAAATCTAAAGATTACTAGTGAAAAACAGATAATTTCCTTCAGGGCCAGCACCAGTTCAGTAGGCAACTCAAAACCACTAAAAATCTGTCATTCCTTTGGGTAAAGAGTGCCTCTTTACAGACTAAATTGGAGCTGCTGTACTTGAAATTCAGAGTTGGTCCTCTCCCCTCTAAGGCACTGAAACTTTCCAGCAAGGTTTAACAGCGTGATTATCAAGCCCAGCCATCTCTGGGACACCACACTGACCAAAATATTTGCTTGCTAAAAATAAGATAGAATCAGATTCATGGAAATGAATGCTGTCACCTCAATTAAAACTTGGAGAAGCAGATGCATTCAAAGATTTCTTCCCAAATTTGCTGCAGAGCCCTATGACAATAACTGTTTACATCTGCTCACGCATCTCAAAGAGGAGGTGCATGAATGGATGCTCAGAGACAGCAGATGAACATATCCAATGGATGCAGTCAGGAAATGAAGAGACTTCTCTTTTTCTTGCTTGTTTTCACTCGTTTCTTTGGCTTTATTGTTATTTTATTATTACATGTTATTATGTGTGCATGCAACATTTTTTCATGCTTTTTTGAAAGGGAGGATGGAGAATGGTAAGGATTCCAATCCTGGGGGCAGGGGATACATGAAGAAATGCTGGTTCATGATATATTTGATTATTAGAGATGTTTGGGAGCTCAACCAGCTGCTGGAGCTTAGGGTCAAACCAGCCTGGCAAATTTACGTGCAGGTAAGTGACTCTCTGGAGAGTGAACAAGCAAACATCAGTTGAGCACTTTGAAAAGGCAAGATTTTACTGCTGTGCACAACTCCTGGGTCGACTTCTGCCAAAGTCTGAGAACACAGGAAAGCCACCCCCAAATTTACAGGAACTAGGAGTTAACATTGCACTCTGCCCCTAAATCCACGTAATTAATCATGTAATTTGAAGACCCTATGAGGAAAGCATCTAATGCACCTATGACAGAGTTGGATCTAAGCAGGGAACAGACACATGGTCTTTACTTCCATGCCTCATCTCCCTTCAACCTGTCAGGACCTCCCACACAGATACAGCCAGCCTAGCACTACGTTTTTAAACAGAAGGCTAAATTTTCCCTCCCTGACTTTCATTAAGCAGAGGTCACTGCCTGTGCACAGCTCTGGAGAATAGAAGAGACATAAAAGGAACTTGAGTTACGCTGAGCGCGCCCACAGCAGCACTGTAATTGGGATCAGGAGTGAGCTCTGGGAGTGAAACTCCTCCTCTTCCCCACTCCCAGCACTCGGAACAGTCCTGGAGCAGGGAAGCTGGACCCAGTTTTGCCAGGAACTGGAGTGGAGGTGTGCTGCAGGACCACACCTGATGTGCTCCCAGCGCTGGAGCCGTGGGGCACCGTGAGCCCCCCGAGCCCCCGCGGTGTTGACGTCAGGTCTTCATTAACAACTGTTTTGCGCTGGAGATCTACTTATATTGGGCCACAATGCTTGCTAATGTAGCCAGAGCCATTCATCCTTTGAAGGCCCTTTTACACTGTCAAAACAGCAAGGAAAGGGCCTCCGTGCATTAGAAACCAGGCCCAAGGCACTCAGCAGCTGAGTATCAGTCTTCTGTTTTTTACATGAATAGTCCCATTGAAGTGAATGAGTTTATTCATTCAAGTGAGGCAAGTAAAATTTGGGCCATGGTGTGCACTTTGTGTAAAAATATCTGCAAAGATTTACAGTATTCCCACACACAGATAAGATTATACTTGGCCAATTTTACCTCCTACTTGTCTTGCACAGTGACCCAATTTCACAAATTGATACAGGCATGAGTCTCTGACCAAGCAGCGCTGGACTCGGTGGTTCTGGAAGTTCAGCACGTGAGCTTTTCCAGGATTAGTCACTAGAATAATACCATCATCCTTGTTTTGATTAGCAGATCAAAAATTTGGGCATGTTTTAGACAGGATCATTTATATGTTTCACTGACATTTTTAAATGGTCACGGCAACATTTCTGTATCCGTTAGCAGTGGGAATCTCATTTTAACAAGGAATTGGACTCCAACTATTTGAGGCTGTCTCTTTAAATCTCTTCAGTAATACTGAGCACACAGATTTGAAAACCCAAAGGACTTTTTTTTCCTGGAAAATCACTCTTTATTTAACATATGATAACTCTGTTATGAAATTCTAGATTTAGCAGGCTATCCACTGTGTGTTATTTAAGAAGCAAGTAACTAGAGGTTATTAAGAACATATTGATTGAGTTATAAGAAATATGTAATAAAGTCATATTTGGTTACATAACAATTAACTCTGCATCAATGTGTTTTTTAGAGGCAGATGGCATTTATTTAACACACAATAAGCATCTTCTGAAATCTAAATTAAATTGGAGAAACTTAATTTACCTAAAAATGATTATGGGCTGAAAAATTCTGAATTAATTTTCAGAACTACACATAAGTCCTTTTCACAGGTAGGGAATAAAAGGATTCGGTTACAAAACTGTAATTAAAGCAAACACTCTTCAGAGCACAAGACGTCTCTTTATCAATTCCTAACAGGATTTGATTTCCCTCCCCATATTAATCTGCAATAAGGGTGGAAAATCTCATCTGAGCAGAAAATAACAGCTCTCTGCCTAGTGGGATAAAGTGCAAGCTGGCCACTGAAATGGCCACGGTGTCCTAGCAGTGCTGGAAGGAGCTGCATCCCTGATGGAGGCAGTGGTTTCAAGGTGCTCTCCCAGCACAAAGCAGCAGTGCTGAGGCAGCTTTTTGGGTGCTAATACGCTTGTAAATTTGGCCTCCTGTGCTCTGAACTGCTGCGGTCCTGAAGGACACTCCAAGTGTGCTCTCTATAAAACAACAAAGCAAGAGGTGGAGAAGAAATGCAAACGGAGAGGTGAGTTAATGGTAATGCGAGAAGGTCAGCCATTTGGGAAGTTCTCTGCCAGGACTCCCATAGCTCCTGCAGCTCATCCAAGAGCTGCATAAGAGCATTTAGATGAACTACCCAGTTACTCGGGTCATACTGGGGCAGAACTGCTCTGGATATGGGCTGCAGTGAGGTGCAACTCCTGCCCAGAGCCCTACATTATCCATTATTGATATCACATAGCTGCACGGCTGCCAGACAGGAACACGCACCCCTATCCTGACCTGCAGGATGACATTCACATCATATCCAGGGGTCTGGGACTCTGCCTTGCTCAATTCCCATCTCACATCTACAGCTCAGGGGCGGAGGGAGCATTTGTCCCTGTCTCCAGCCCAGCCACCTCCTTGGCCATGAGCTCTGTGTTGTAAAAACAAGATCCACTTTGTCCTTGCAAAGGGAACGTGCAAGGGGAGGAGGGGCGAATGTGTAGGCACAGCCGAAGCCCACAGGTATTCGTGAGCAGCAACAACAGCAGGAATCACAGGGCCGGAATCTTTGATTGAAAATTCCTCCTGTAACATATGGAGAAAGATTTGCCCTTTACATGGCAAATCAATGGCCTTCAACTGAGTGCTACAGGCTGAGAAAGGAAGAGCAGACAACAGATCAATAACCTCCTCAGTATGAACCAATTTAGGAAAGAGCCTTAACCCAGGCTGAGCACAGCACGTGACCAAGCTGCACTCCTGAAGCGAGGCCTCTGGTTCTCCCCTTTCCATTTTTCCAGCACGAGAGTACAGAGCAGAGCATGATCACCTTTCAAAGAAGTGGCCGTCGATGGGTGGAAACCACTCCAGGGTGACAGAGGTGGAGGTGCGAGCCACAATCTGAGGGGCAATTGCCACGGGAGCCGGTTTCTTGGTGGGCTGCCAGCTCTGGTAGACAAGGTCCAGGTAGCAGTGCATCCTGGCCACCTGGTTGGGCGTGAAGGAGTTGGTGCAGTCATCGTCTGCAATTCAAACAGAAGCCACATCAGCCACGTGGGAGAGGAGGCAGGAGCAAGAGGGAGAATTTCGACCTGGTGAATGGCAGCTCCCTGGAAGGGCCGGGCAGGGATCCCGCAGCACTCCAGAGTTAATGGTCTGTGAAGGAATTAGCGCAGCCATCACTTGTGGAGGCAGGTGAAAAGAAACAATGGTTAAAAAGGAAGGAAATAAATCAATAAATGTTCCCTCCCCCTCACCTGGGATACACCTGAAGCACCCAGAGATCATCCCTAAATGAGGCAGCGACATAGAGGGAAAGAAACAGAAAGCCTCAGTGCAGCACGTCCTGGTCAGGATTTGGGCCACCAGTGGAGCTCTGGTTTAAAAGAATTTCACATTTAAAAGAATATCTCTGAGAAAGGAGGGAAAGGTAAAGGATGGTAGTGTAAGGATAAAGCACTGACTGGGATTCATGCAAACTTTGGGCAACAGACTCTGTCAGATTTCTTAGATTAAAACACCACAGAATTTTAAAAAAACGTAACTTTTAAAGTTCTTAAATTTTCTAACGAACAAATAAAAATGTTCTGAAAGATCAATTTAAAATATTACAAACACTGATTAAAAAAGTAAATTTTTGGTGCAAAAAATAACTTTAGTTCTATAAAAAATCTCCCCCATTACCACTATGATTCTAGCCCCCTTCTGAACTTTTCACAAACATTTCCTGATATTTCATATTTCTTCTCCATTCAAAATGGAGAAACAACTATGCTGGATGATTTCCCATAAATACCCATTTCTCATTTCGTCTTGTTTTCCTCAAACATGATTTGGCAACAAGAACACATCCAGTGCCCTCTGAACACCATAGAGCTTTACAACTACAATGCCCCAGAGAAGCAGAAAATTGCTGTTCCTCTATTGTGCAGATCCCAGAGGGAATAAATATGTTGTGCAAAGTCACCCAGCAAAGCTGTGCTGAGGAACTTGATGCTAAGCACTTCAACCATTTTTCTGGTGTTCTTCCCATCAGATGAAAAGCTCTTGGAAACACAGAGTGTTTCTTCACATGTGCCTGCAGAGTTCCCAGCCCAGCAGAGCTCGGTCCCAGCTGGGATCCAAACAACAATGACAGTTCTGCACAGGTCAAGTGCTGGGAAGATGCAGGTCACCGCAGGCTGCTCGGGGAGGCGCGTGTAAGTTCAATATTGTGACAGTGTTAGGAGGTGCTCTGATGTTTGCAAGTCTGTGCCCTGTGGTACTCCAGAGGAACAAGAAAATATGAGTTTCTTCTAAAGAGAAGTGAGTATTTGCTGGCTAATTTAAAACCTGGCCACATCTTCCCAGAGATGCAGGCAAAAGGAGACAGCTCTGGCCGGGATCCTGCCCAGGCTCCAGCCCCCCGCAGCAGGGATGCACCAGCTCACACGTTTTCCTGTGTCTCTCCCAATTCCACTGAGCAGTGACCCTCCTCTGATAAAACATGCACAGCAGAGAGACACACACCACCCGCTTGATAATATCTACAAATCCCTGTGGGTATGCAAAAAGCTGCTTTAATGTGACTTCTCTGGATTTCCTCAATAATTATCGATGGTCTACCCCTGAGCACGCTGTAAAAGCCATAAATATTCTTCACGGAAGCACAGAAGGAGACAAAGGCCCTTAACAGCCATCATAAAAGAACAATAAAATATATATAGGACAAAGCAGTGAGACAATGGCACAGCAGAAAGATGACCTGCATTCTCAATCTGTTTAAACATCAGCACAGGCTGTGTCCTGGGGGAGGGGAAGGGAGGAGAGGCGAGGGAGAAAGGTGTTCCACTCAGTATCAAGAAAGGTTCAAGATCCTCAGATAAAAGTAATAATTAGAGAAATTCTATACTTTGCCGGGATGATTATTCCAACAGAATTCAGAGGAAGAATTCCTAATGACTTAATGAAAAGTCGCCTAAAAGACTAACTTATCTTTTATTTGGGAACACCACAGCTATTTGGACTTGTAAAAATAATTTACAAGTCCTGTTTCTCACACAACTTAATCTTTTGGCCATTGTAACTTGTAATTCCAGGAAAAATAAAAATCATCTAAGTCAGTGCTTTGCTCAGGGCTGGGGGTAACTGGACAGATGGATGGGGCAGGGACAGACAGACAAACACAATGTGATCAAGCTGTACACGAGTAGCAAAACAGAAAGGAAAGAATGGCAATTCCTAGAACTACATGACCTCAACCTACATGTTTCAAAGGTATTTTGACTCCAATTTGATATCCTGATATATTTTACTCCACTGGCAACAACAGAAAAGCAAACAGATTCATGCTTGAGCTCTAGAGATACCTATCGCATCGCTTCACTTAATTTTTTAAGGAAAAAAAGAGGTTTCAGCTCAGAACACCAGCACACATGTAGCTCCCAGGAGCAGATGGGTATCTCTGTGGTCTGCCTCAGCTTCCGAGTCAGCTGGCAAGGCAAGTTCTCCTTGGAAGAAGAGAGCTCAGAGTTATGAATTAGGCACGCTCCACCCCTTGCCACATCCACACGAGCACATTTGGTGGGGGGATTTTGTCATCTGGAGCAGCCCTGCCTTATCTGAGGGATGTTACCACGAGGCTGGACCTGAATCCCAGGCTCCCTGCCCGACCACAGGCACCACAGCACAGAGCACACCAAAGAACTGGCTTGGTGTGTTTGTCCCTGAAAACACCCTCTAAACAAACAGAAAAATAGAGAGAAAATTCAGCATCACTTTTAGCTAGTGCCACAAAGGGCATAAAAGCATTTCTGTTATAAATCATTTCAATCCATGCCCCAGATGCCAGTAAACACTTTGGTTCTCTACAGTTTTATTACAGAATAGGCAATCCTGTGACCTTTTGAGTGGGCAATCTGTGTTTTTGCCTGGAGTATAAAGGTGCCCTTCAGTGTCTGTAAGTATATTGGCTGCCTTTAAAATGTTGTTGATGCTGTCAGCTCACTGTCACAGACTGTCACCACAGAGAGACCCTGCAGCCCAAAATAAGGGGAAATACGAGTCAAGGTGTCCCCTAATCCTTCTGAGAAAAAACAGAGGATCATTCAGCTCCCCTTGAGCTTCTAGGGGTGCACCAAGGACCCCACTCCAGCCTCATCCAATAGGACAGGGTCACAGAAGCAAATGCCCTCTTTGGGATGTGCTCTGTTGGTAGGAATGCCAGAACCAGGTGCATCTGGGCAGCAGAGCTGTGTCTGCAGAGTTGTAACCACATCAGCTTTAGCTTTGTGGGGCGGTTTTACCACACTGATATGGAGCCTTTGCAGTGCAGTTGCACTCCCAGTACAAACCAGCACAGCACACTGGTAGTCCTCGGCCAGGCAGAATCCACTATTTACATTCTAAAGATGGAACTGGGATGCGAGTGATTCCAAATCAAACCTAAACATGGCATTTCAACAGACACCTGGGGGCACGAGCAGGGCCTCATTAGCTGTCCGCTTGTCACAGGTTTATCCTACAGCCTTGGTGGTATCAGTATCATCTGACATTCTATCGCTCCTTGGGAGAGTATAAACAATCTCTGGATTTGAGTTTTTCAAAGACCTCATAGATCAGGCATCCAGATCCCAGAGAAATAGGGTGTCAGGTTTGCCGTAGAGCCTTTAGAAGCTGTTTTCTTAATGCTTATCTCATTTCTTCCATCCCCCAAACCTTCTGCCTGGTCTTCACATGAAACTCTGTGAAGTTGGGGAAAACTGGGATATAAGAAAAGGAGAACTAGAAGGGATTCAAGCCCAGTCCTAGACCTTTATCAGTATAAAGCCCCACAAGAAACAGACTGAGAAATCAGGGGTAATACTGCAATTCTTCATTCCTGCCCAGGCACAGACCCCCCCAGCAAGCCGAGGAAAGCCCAGTACCTGCGTAGCTCATGAAGTTACTGAAGGGCGTGTTCAGGAAACTGTGGAAACCACAGGTGTCATTGCCAGGCCCAGGGTCCCCGCAGAGCTTGTGCTTAGGAGCAGGGTTGGTGTCACTGCAGAGGTCCCCAGTCTCGAAGGAGGGCTCTGTTTCCATGCACGGGTCACTGCAGGACAGGATCTCGGAGATCCCCCGGAAGACGTGGTAGAGCCCCAGGCTGTGCCCGATCTCATGGATCATGGTGTGCGTGTGGCCAGGGATGCCATAGAAGGAGGGATTCAGCACGATGCCACCTGCAAGGGGAAAAGAGAACAGCTTCCAGGTTTGCCTTGTGTTTCTCAGGACAGCAGGAGAATGGGAAAAGATCACATTCCTAAGTGTAGATCCTCTGGCAGTTCACTGGATCCTCTGTGCACAGTTTTTGGCAGAACCAGACACATTTCCTGCACAGCAAAGTTTCATCTCACCCTTATTCTGGGGCTCTAAGTGGGAGGAACTGTGGCAGAAAGCTCAACATGCCAAACCAAAAACACTGCAAAAATCGGTCTTTCAACTGAATAAGCTCAATTTGGGTTTTTTGTTAACTTAGAGGAAAATCCTGCATGAAATTACTTCCTACTATGCAATTTCAGATAACTTCATGTGCTTAAAGAGTGTGACTCTGCCCAGATAGGTGGAAGCAACGTATTTGACACCAAGAGTCAAACAAAACACACCTGGGACACTCTGTGTATATTATTCCACGGGGTAAAGATGTGAGAAAAGCCTATTAACTTCTGAAACACCCTGAGAACTGCAGAAGGTTGCACCAATATTGGCAAATTAAGGGCTGGACAAAGCAAAGTGAGCACACCCAGGGCTCGAGCAGTTTTTGCAGAGCATCGTGGAGGCAGCTTTGGAGTAACTGTTAGAAACACACTGTTCATGTACTCAGACAAGTCTGGCTTGATCCGAACTGCACAGTCCACTAATGAATATGCATTAAAGTCTAATGTGTCAAAAAAATATGAAATCTTGGAATGTGATAACTCTGAAAGAACTGCACGGTTATTAAATGTTTGCCAAGAAAAGTAACGGTGTTTTTTTGTTGTATGAATTAAGTGATGTGTAAATAAGCAAATGGCAAATTAGTGAGGATTTACAGTACATTGAAGTAATCATACAAATCATATTTTTAGCTCAGTTAAATGTACCTTTGTATTTAAGATATGCCTGATATTTTCTTTATTTAGCTTGTTGATCTCAACTCTTCCAAGCCTTTTATTTAAAACTCTTTTGTGTCCTGCCTACCATGAGAAGAGGAGACTGCTTTGTAAAAGTTATAGTGGGAATATAAATCTTGGAAATGGTACTCTAATAATTTAGTGACAATGAGGAGAGAAAAGGTTTTGGCAGGAGGAACTTTATCAGTGGCTGTAGTGCAGGGAAGATGAGATCACCGGGTTCTGATGCACCATAGACTCTTCATCCTCATCTGCCTGGAGACTTGCTTGTAACAACCATGAAATTAGAACAAAATAAGACCATGAAGTTCTTAAGAAGTCCTCTAAATTCCACTCTCAAACAAGACAGAAGCAATTAGGTCTATACCATCCCTCACACACACTGGCCCGTTGCCTCTTCACAACCCCTGATGACATGACTGCCCCAGCAATCAGTGTCAGCACTCAGCATCCCCACGGCTGCAAGGATTTAACTCACATCTAATCTGAATTGATTTTTTGGCAATTGAAGTTCATGACTTCAAGTCCTTCCTCACACGGATATGAAGAACAGAAGATTCTCCTCCCCTTTCATCAGCTTTTATGAGATTGTCATCATCCCCACTTCAGGCTCTTTCCCTTCAGTCTGAATCACTGTAATCCCTTCAGCCTTTCCTTGGAGCTCAACCCTTTTCCTAGACCTCCCTGACTGTGGTTCTGCTTTGATTTTCCCCATTGCCTCATGTTTTCCCCCAAGAACATTGTCCAAAACACAAAATGCAGCACTTCAGTTGAAACTGTGTCAGTGCTGAAGGGAGAGGAAGGAGCACTGTGGATGTCCTGAAGGGACACACACACAAATAGCAGGAGAGGAAAGATCTTCCCTCTGAGCAGGGCCACATATGGCAACGTGCACAGGGTGGAGAGGAGTCCCATGGGCATGTACAAATACACAAAGAGTATTAAGAAAAAAAGACCAGAAAATTTAAATGCATACACAAAAGAGTGAACAAAATCTACCACGCTGCAGTGTCTTGTCTATTATGCCACACGTAGCATCTGCACCTCCTTTTCCCAGCACTGAACTGTTCCTTACTCCTGTTCTCCACACTCCCAATTAATTATATACAGACCTACCAGTACACAGCTCCACAATAAACCCACGATTCCTCCCTCTCGCTGTCGTGGTTTGACACTGGCCCAACGCCAGGCACCCACGAGAGCTGATCGCTCACCCTCCCCTGCCACAGCTGGGCAGAGGAGGCAAAAGGTAAAAAAATTTAACGAACACTTAATGAGTGAGATAAGGACCAGGAGAAACACTTCAAGGGCAAAACAGGCTCAACTTAAGTTGCAAAGTGAATTTATTTCTAACAGAATCAGAGGAGGATAATGAGAAGTAAAATAAGCCCTTAGAACACCTTCCCCCCTCAGCCCCTCCCTCCTTCCCACCGGCAGCGCAGGGAGGCCGGGCAGGGGGGTTTGGTCAGTCCATCACCGAGATTTCCTTCCCCTGCTCCGGGAGAAGAGTCCATCCCCTGTGGGGGTGTGGGAGACTGTGTCCCACGGGAGACAGTTCTCTGTGAACTTCCCAGCGTGGGTCCACTCTCACGTGCAGCAGCCAAACTGCACCTGCTGCAGCGTGAGTCCCTCCCAGGGCACACAGTCCTCCCAAAACTGCTGTGCCGTGGGTCTCTCCTTCCACAGGGTGCAGTCCTGCAAGGACAGGCTGCTCCAGGCTGGAAGCAGAGGCCTCCTCTCTCCACCGGATCTGCCACTGGATCACAGCCTCCTCCAGGCATCCATTGGATCACAGCCTCCTCCAGGCATCCACCTGCTCCGGCATGGGCACCTCCCCCAGGGGCTGCGGGTGGATCTCTGCATCCCCCGTGGATCCCCAGGGGCTGCGGGTGGATCTCTGCATCCCCCGTGGATCCCCAGGGTCTGTGCATGGATCTCTGCATCCCCCGTGGATCCCCAGGGGCTGTGGGTGGATCTCTGCATCCCCCGTGGATCCCCAGGGGCTGTGGGTGGATCTCTGCATCCCCCATGGATCCCCAGGGGCTGTGGGTGGATCTCTGCATCCCCCAGGGGCCGCGGGTGGATCTCTGCATCCCCCGTGGATCCCCACGGGCTGCAGGGGCACAGCTGCCTCACCATGGTCACCACCATGGCCTGCAGAGGAATCTCAGCTCCAGCACCTGGAGCACCTCCTCCCCCTCCTTCTCCACTGACCCTGGTGTCTCCATGTTGTTTCCCTCACATGTTCTCACCTCCTCCTTTTCTCTGACTAGAATTCCAAAATCTTGTGACTTTGTTTCGATTTTCTTCTTAAATATGCCATGACAGAGGCGTTACCAGCCTCTCTCATTGGCCGAGCCTTGGCCATTGCCATGTCCATCTGCAGAGCCATCAGCCACTGGCTCTGCTGGACATGGGGGAAGCTTCCAGCAGCTTCCTCACAGGAGCCGCCTTCGTGGCCCCCCTGCTACCCAAAACCAGGCCGTGCCAAACCAATACACTCACCCTCTACACAAGCTCCGATTCCTCTAGTGCTTGTTCTCTACCCAGGTAGAGCCATTTACACCCAGAGAGTACCCGGACCTATTTTTGGGGATTCTCTATCCCAAAAATAATTCCAGAGTTTGTTTCCCAGTGGCAGGAATATTGGTAAAATTCCTCAGCAGGATGTGCCTTCAATAAAGGCTGCTTAAATTGTTCTGGCACTGCAGAACCCTGAGGCAGCTGGAGAGGGAGATTTTATTTTTGCCTTTGTTGAAAATTTATATTTTTTATAGCTGTCAAGAATCTAAATCAATTGCAGTTTTACAGAAAAGATAAACTCCCTCACCCAGACAATCTCTATCCCAGCCTTTAGATCTGCACCACAGGACATATTTCATATTTTTTATTAAGTACATATTGGATTTATAGAAGAGAGTAAAAAAGATTAAAGATGAATTCTTACAAACCAAGCACAGGTCTGGGAGGGCTATTATGACAGGAAATTATGAGCATTATTTATTTATTTTTTACTTACTTTTTCTACAGCAAGTCAAATTTAATCTGTTGTCCAATGACTATTTTTTTCTTGCGAGATCTTTTTATGGTCAATGAACTCTGTCAATGCTCTGTAGGAGCTGAATTTAAATTGTTTTTCTCAGGCATGATGCTGACAATTAGCTTAACGAAGTGACAGAAGAACTCATCAGGGCTTTGGGTGAGCCCCAGCCCTCTTGCAGAAGGTTCTTCTTGGCGCTCTGGAGCTCTCCCTTTGTTGTCTGCTCCCTCCCATGGCAACACCAAGGGAAGCTGTGAAAATCCTCATTTAGGGAAGGAGCAGCTACATTGCAGCCATATCCCACTTGGGCGGTGACTCTGGGGCTGACGTTTCCCAGAATCATGGAATGTTCTGGGTTGGAAGGGACACACAAGAATCATTGAGTCCAACTCTTCAGCGAATGGCCCATACAGGGATCAAACCCACAACCAGCAATCCGCGCTGGTTGTCACCCCAAAGTGATAGAAATTCCATCACTGTGGGTGTTGGTCAAGGTTGGGGTTAAGATCCGTCTGTTTTTGCCAAACCCTGCCTTGGGGAATGGTCACTGGTGGGCATTTACAGAACCTTCTGGTTTGGGTGCTCCCAATAGGAGCCCACAGAGATGGGGCTGCAGGGAAGTCAGGGTGGAAGTGGCTTCAGTTCCAGCTGAGCTCAGCAGGAGTGTCTGTGTCAGTGCTGGTCCTTGGGAAGGGAAGTTTGCTCACACATCTTCCAGAGCAGCTGCAGAGCTGGCTGTTGTAATGAAACATTTACTAAACTGAAGCAGGGCAGCCAGTTCCAACTGCTTGGCCTGACCATGGAGCCTCTCTCTGCTATGGAGACAGGTGACCATAAAAACATGGTAACATCTCATTTTTGGGGTATTTTTGACCATGGAAAAGCCCCCCTGACTGATGGCTATAGCTCAGCTTCCATTGTATATTTTAGGACAAGAAACTCTCTTGTTCTCCTCGTTTAGGTTTATATTCACCGTATCTTTTTTTGTTTAGCTCAACGTGGGGTTGGGTAATATAAAAACTAGCTGAAACAGTCTGTCACAAAGATTTAGCTTGGACAAAACTGGACTTCCCTTCCAGCCTAGGAAGGTCTGGATGAGCTGGAGAAATATCTGGAAAACCAATGAGAACCCCTGCTCAGAGGAGATGACCAGACCAGATTTGCAGCTTGAGGGAGGTTTGCAAAGTTACGAGAAGCTCATACTGGCTCAGTCAGTGCCTTCTGAACCTTTTGAGGCTCCTCTGACATTTTGCAGGGAACACAGGTCCAGTGGCACTGCAGGTGGCAGTGAGTCATTTGGGAGGCTGCAGAGCTTTGTCTGGATCCCTGGGTTCCAGCAGCAACCTGGTTATGAAACACACCGGGCAATCTGCAGGGTAGTGAACTCTTTCCAGTTCCACTCAAATGAACATTAGAAATACAATCCCTCAGCAGTTTGCTCTTTTGCACATTGGTAGAGAAAAACAGCAGCAGATTTTAGCTGCAGTCTGTGCATTAATTGAATACTTGCTAATGAACTTAGGATCAGAACGTAACAGGCTAAGGTTAAAGATTCACCTCTGCCTCATCCCCGCACCTATCCCCCAATCTTCTGCAAACTGCTCCCATGGAGTGAATGCCCTGTAAAGTAGCTTCACTGAAAAGGTGAAATACTTTCAGCTTGACATCATCTACAAATACCATAATATGCTTTGGGTTTATAACCTAATATTTTCCTGGTTGTGAGCCAGTATCTGGGAATCGTGAAATACTTTTTTCCCCCTGACTATATATTAGAGGAATGATAAGAAATCAGAACAGAGCTTAACGCATATTTGTCTTTCCTTCTTAGTGCCTCAAAAGAATGCTTTGCAAAGAAGAAACATCTTTATCACTCACCTAGATGCATCAAGGCTTCTTTGTCCCAGGGCCAAGTTGCCACTCCAGCCAGCTCTTCCTCAGAGGAATTGGCAAAGAAGATGTTGAGGTGTGTGGATCCATCCAGTTTGAGTATGTTCTTAAGTTCATTGACATCTAAGTATGCCCTGTAGAAAAAGAAAAGCATTTTTTTTCTTAAAGGTGACACAAAAGCAACAAAATACTGAAGAAGTGCTGCAATCCAGGCAAAGGTCTTATAATATCCTGCATATCAATCACCTGAAATGTTTTAATAACCCACTCCCAAACTTTGATTACTTTGCATTCACCTAGTGAATCTCATCTAAAACTTCAGGCCATTGATTAACTAAGGCCACAAAATCCAAGGTAAATACATAAAGCTGTCCACATTCCCAAGATAAGTATAGGAATCTATTTATTATGAATGTAATTAACCAAGTATTATGGCCAGTAAATCTTTTTACACCAGCAGTTAGCTCACACATTTCCTCTAAGCTGTTTGCTGTTGTTACCTCTAATTTTCCTTCACAATAACAAGTTTCACATCCTCAGGCTGGCACCACAACTAACACCAGCTCACAGAGTCACTCCTTTAGCACCAGTGGCAGTCACTTGTGCTGAGACCCGTGTGGCCTAACCCTGACACCCCACAGCTGGTTGGGAATTGCTGTTTCCAGCAGGCAAAGTTGTGCCAAGAGGTTTCCTTGCATGAGCTCTCCGCAGGAGTGGTACCATACCATGACATAAATTCCTAAGGCTCCTTAGGTCCTCCCAGGGTGAGCAGCATCTCTCCTTAGCTTTTGGGATGCCTGGAAATTACAGAGCAATCTGTTTGCAGGCAAGCTAAGCCAACTCCTTAAGCTTGATGGCTGTTGGAGGTACTTTTTACTCCTTTAAAGGAGTAGATTTTCTAATACTGGAATACAGGAGCTGCTTGCCCATGCACATACCATGGTGCCACAGTGCTTGCACTGCTCTAGCTCACAGCAATGCTGGAGAAAACAAAATGTAAGATTAAACCCATTGGTTCTCTGTTTCCAGCTCACACTGGCATTTGATATGAAGTGTTGTGATAAGAGAAAAGCTAGAAGAGGAATATGTTGTACTATCTTCACTTGGCAGGTGGAGACCCCGGAGAGAGCGATCACACAGAGCCAAGCATGCTTCAAAGGCTGTAAGGAAAGGGCACCTCGATGGCCTTGGGCAGGTGGATTCCTGCTTCCCGGAGTCCCCCTTTGCGTGTGTGCATGGATGTGTGTAAGGCTCACGTAGCTCTCCCAAACCACACACCCCCACAGGCTCTGAGAAGGGTTCCCTGCATACTTTGCAAGGCTTTTGCTCCCAGAAGGGTGAAGAAAAAATAGGGGAGTTGGCTCAGCACCGAGATCTTTCTGTCCTTCCCTGGAGGACTCCCAAATGGAAAACACATTCATATTTCCACAATAGCTTCCCCTGCCACTTGCTGAAGTCATTGCCTCCAAAATAGATCGTGGCTGGGTGTCCCCAGGCCCTGGCTGACTCATGGAGGAAGATGTGCTCTTTGGGGACACCAGTGGAAGGGGATGTTTCCATTCCATACAGTGTTTATCTTCCAATCAAATGGGGATGACATCCTGAAGGACAGGTCAGCACTGTGACCCTTTACACATTTCTCATCTCTCCAGCGTTCCCAACACATCCATGGAAAATACACAGCCCTTCAAGCTTGTCCTGCCTGCATCTGCACAATGCTCTGAGGCTCTGCACAACCTACTCCCAGGATCTTCTTTGTGCCTTAGAAAGCATCTTTTCCAAGCATGGGCTCCTACTTAGACACATCCATGAGCAATAGTTTGAAATTCCATGTGAGAACTGATGTGCATTTCCAAATGCCAGTGTGAGAGCACTGGGGGAATGCGTGGCGGGGGTGTGACCGTGGGGAGGGGACAGTGTGTGCCTGCACCTCTGGCAGCATCACTGACAGAGAGCAGAAGTGTAAGAGGGAATGTGGGAGTGATGTGATGCTTCGTGCAAGAGAGAGGGGCAGAAACAGAAGCACCGAGTCTGATTGGAACAATGTTTACGTGTTTGTATCACAGCAGGAAGGAAGGTCCTGCTGCCTGGGCTGAGGCGCGGCTGTTGACTCTGGATGCAGATGCTTTATGCACATGCAAATCCCTCTAGGAGTAACTATAATCCAACTCCCCTCCTGAGATTACCATTTTTATCCTTCCTCTTCTCTTATGGTTTTGAATAATCTAAACTAATATTTCTTTATTCTCAGCTGTCTCTTTGCTTATCGTTTACACAATCCAATCCCCATTTATCTCCTCACTGCATGGCCACAGTCACTCTTTCTCTTCCATACAGCCCACGTGCTCCAACATCCAGGGCTACATGGATTATTACTGCAGAAAACATCCAGAGCAGACAGCATTTAACTAACTGGCCAGTGATGGCAATGCTTCACTGAGACTGGACTCATGCCTTATGTAAATCCGTCCTACTAAGTCCTTTGGACTTGGGTTTATGGTATTTCTCTGACCACTTTTCTCTGCTGGCCAGGGGAAGGCTGTGAGTGAGCAGAATGTATTCAGTGGTGGAAGAACAGAATGCCAAGAGGATTTTTAGCAAAGGATCTGCCCGGGTGTAGGTGTAAGTAGATCATGCTTGGAAGGCAGTAAATGCAAACTCCTTCATGGAAGCAGCCAGCAACCCCCAGCACGTAAACATGCCCGAGCCCTGAGCTCAGGCAGAGCCCTGGGAAGTGTGTGAGCGTGTGCCTGTGTGAGCGTGCAGGAGCAGAGGTGTGAGTGTGGCAGCGAGGGCTTGGACACTGCACACACGTGAGGCAGCCAAGAGAATGTGAGGAACCAGCGTGTGCGTGTGTAAGAGATAAAAACACGAGCTGGAATTCCATCCGCTCCTTCCTCCCCATGTTTCTAATAACCTCCCATCCCTATCCATCATCGCCACATTCCTGCACTCAAGGAGGCATAAATTAACTACTTTTGCAGTTCATGTCCAACTCCGTAGCTGCAGGCAGCAACCCAACAGTTACCAGGTCAAAATAGCTTTCAGTTATTGCTTTGGACTAGGCTGACTCCCCCCTGCTTCGTTATCAGCCCAGACTATCTGACCCAGTGCAATCCACGAGCCCTGCTTACACTCCTCAAGGTTATGTGGGTCCCCTGATAGAGGACATTATGTCTGTCACATGGGCTCATGCCAAAGAGAGCCAAAGAGCCCAGCCTCTCCAGCACTGCCAAACTCGCATTTCAAAGACGTGAGTGCAGTGTTGGAAAGGGATCAAAGCCTTTCCAACTGTCATTAGAATATTTCCTTTATGCATCTCTCTGTGAGTGCCAGCAACATATTTCATAAAATTCATTGGCTCGAGATGGTACCTCCAATATAAACCTGAATGGGGGAACTGTCAGGGCAAGTCTATGTGGAAAACAAAACAAAACCCAAAGCACAACAAAACATGTGTAATTCCTGTAATGGAAAAACCATACGATGCTGTGAGCGTGCCTTCCTGGAGAAAGCCTAATGAGCCTATTAGTGCATCATAAAAGGTCTCCTTTGCTGGAATCTGTTTTAGACATAGAAATTCTATGGGCTGTTTAAGGCCATTTGGGACACCAAATCATATCAGGCAATGCTCGTATTCCCACCCAGATCTTTTCATCGACTTATTTGTTCAATGCACAGTTTTTGTTTGCTTTTTCCCCCTGCTGCAGTGTAAAGAGCCCTCTGAAACTGTTCTGTGCAGCAGCTCACCCTGATCCAGCGAGCCCCAGCCCTCAGTCAGGGATATGGATCCCGTGCAGTGCTCCAGTTCCAGTCTAGTGGAGTTTTTAGCTCACCCAGCAGTGTCTCTCAGCAGCCTTACCCATCACACAGCCTGCCCCAGCAATCACACAAGCCATTATCCCCGTGCCTGTCTCATCTGTCAAACCCGTTTCCTGTCCATTTGGGCTGTGGCTCGTCCCCAGGCGATGAGGTGAAGCCCTTGGCCACCAGCCCCACCTGCCTGTGGGAGCCACTGTGAGGAGCTCCCTTCGCTGGACGTCGGCTCCACATCCAAACCCAGCCACAAACCTCTGTTCTGAACCACAAACACTTTTGGCAATGGCTCTTAAACTCAGCTGATATCAGGTTTAATTATATTAAATCTAGTTTTGGTGACTAGAGTTGAGCAGTTTTGTTGGGGGTTGGCGACTTTTCCTCCTTGTTTTCTTCCAGGTCAGAGAGGGGCTTCCCCAGGTTTCCCTGTGGCTAGGCTGCAGCCTCTTGCACTCCTGGTTGTTTTTGCAAGGAACACAGAGTCTTTCAGCCCTTATTGTTAGGAAATGATTCCTACTGTTTACTCCCAGTTATTCTCTATTTGACTTTGTTTTGGTTTTGGTTTTTTCCTTTAAAGACAAGTGTCACTTTACACCAAGAAAACAAACAGGGTACTTAGGGGATTATTTGCAAGATCCCACCCAAACACAGAGTAGGAACTTTGCTGTCTGCTCACTATGGAGTATGGTCTGCAAGTGCCTGGTGAGTTTGTTAGGAACAGAAGGCACTACATTTCATCCTTAAAAGAAACCCAACCAACAACAAGCAAAACCAACAGCACCTCCTGAATTGGGAAGTCAGCCTCAAAATATCTCCATTTTCAATACTGACATACAGTGTCCTATACTTTACCTATTGGGTTCAGCACACAGCAGGACAGAGTAAACCTGCTGGAATCGCAGGGACCCAGTGAATCACTCTTCTTCCCAAAACTCCTCGTGTCCACTCTCAGAACTGTCAGCCCAGCCTAAACCACGGTGCATGGTTTAGAGAAAGAGAAAGCTTTTTTTTTTGGACAGCCCTGGAACACGCTCCACCAGCCTGTGACGGATCCAGGTGCGATTCCCAACATGGTGTGGCTGACAGGTCTCGGTGGTGTTCCCTGTGTCCCTCCAGGTCTCACCCTGGCCCCAGGATTCAGTGGAGCAGCAATGAGCACAGGAGTCAGTGTGTGCACAGGCACCCACCAAGTGGCTGTCCTGGCTGTCCAACCCACACAGAGACCCCAGGGCTTCAGGGTGCAGTGTCCACCTAGAGATTCTCAATATCTGCAGTGAAAGTGAAGAGCAAGAACAGTTTTGAGATAAAGGATGTTCTTCCTGAAGATAATGGCAAGAGCCATGACTGCAACAGCACTGAAAGCTGACCTTGAAATGGGGCCATTTGGCAGATGTGCACAGCTGTAATTTATCTTTTCCCCTTGTGATTTCTCAGTCCTGGGTGGTTAGACAGCTAACTCTGCTGTTGGAGAGGCAGTGTTGATGCCAGTGTGAGAGCTGCCTTTTGCCCTCTGTTGTACAGTCACAGAAAAATGAGTCTGGAAGGGATGTCCAGAGACCACGGCTGCCAGCCCTTCACCCCAGAGCTGGGGCATTCTTTGTGTGTCACCGAGCAAATTTTTATTTAGCTCACTTAAAACCACACATGACAGGGACTCTGTCACTGTCCCAGTAACCTGCAGCCCTTGTTTCAATTCCTTTATGGTCACAAGGTTTTTTTCTACAGGTCTACCTGAATCATTTTTGCTCTATTAGATGACTATTTGTGCCACTCCCCAGCGACAGGGAGATTGGATTCCCTTCTGCTTTACCAAACCTATTACTTGTTCGAAAGCCCATTATATCTCCTGTACACCATTTCATTTTTAGGCTAAAACCACCTTGTTTCCTCAGCCTTTCTCACTGCTTTTAAGACCTCTGCTTGTTTCTGATTCTCTTATCTGCACTCTCCACATCTTTCCCAAAGGCAGGTCATCAAAAGGGGACACAGCCCTCAAGCTGAGAGTTTATCAGTGCCGTGTAACTGCTACGTTTGTCCCGTCTGTCACCTCCAACCTGACACAAAGACACAGTAGAGATTTCAGACCTCCAAATATTTCTGACTTCTGGTTTGTGGTTTTTTTTTTTTTTAAGCTTAAAGTGTTACAGGTCTATAAAAAGTCTGTATAAAAGAAGACAATCTACAAACTCTCTTTAGCAGTGGATGTGCAATAAAATTTGTGTCTGACCTGGTGTTAAAGATTTGCCTTTGCTGGCAAATTCAATTTTGCTCCTCATTTCAGACGGATTGCCATAAATCATGTGCAGCAGGAAGCGTGCCTCATCTACACTGAGTTTAGTGTTAATTTAAGACACTGGTGTAAGTGTAGTAAAAGTCATGATAATTTATTGATAAAGGTATAAATCTTTCAGTGATTGGGACAGAGCCTGAAACAGAGCGGAACCAGAATACTACAAGTGAGAGGCTTCAGGTCCCGGTTTAGATCCAGATCACTGCCTGTGTTCACACTGAAATCCAAGTGTGGAACTGTAATTCCAGCCACATCCAAACCAGGCAGCCGCTAGGTCATGTCCACAAGCATAAATTGCAAGCACTGTCAGCACATGCAGGCTTGGCAGCTCTGAAAGCATTCTGGTTTATCTGCTGTAGCAAAATGTCCTCTACAGGCCCCGAATCTGATCTCCCGTTACAAGAGAGGAGAAATGTTTTGGCAAAAAAAATGTAATAACGATAAGGATCCAAGAAAAGCCACTTAGGATAATTGTTCAAATATAAATCCAGCTCCTTGGGTAGGTTTGTAGCCCCTGCTGAACTCTGTGTCGCTCTCTGTGACACTGTTAATGCACTCAGGTGAGCCTGTTAAAGCTGGACCTGGGGTTTTTACATCACTGACAGGTTTTACAGTTAAGACTGACCCATAAGCAGAAAATAATGCAAAATAAAACCTCACATGGCTATAAAACTCTGGGTGTTCATTGATCCCAGGTTTCCCTTTTCCAAACTGAATTAATTCTACCACTAGGATAATGACTCTGGCTTTACTCACTCAATTAAAAAAAAAAAAAAAAAAGTAAAAAAAATTATAGAAAGAAAATAAGAGTACAAAATATGGGAATCCTTTGGGTCCGGGTTTTCTTTATCCTGCAACAGAGACTGAGAGCACCTCCTTGCTTGAAAGTAGAGAATTTTTACAATTGTCAAGTTATCAATTTCATTCAATTTTCTTTGAAAGCCAGGCTTTCCAGCAGGACACTCCTAGAAATACACAGATTTCTACTGTAACAATAAACCTATAGGACTGAGAGGAAAAAAACACCCGATGCATAAAGGAAATTATTTGCTATTAAGTTCTAAAATCAGTATTCTCATCTTAAAACCGTAAGGGCTCTTCCCTGCTCAGCCCTCTCTGACCTTCTCATAAAAGACTTATAAAAAATGATACAGCTTTATTTTATTCAATCACTTAACTCTTGGATGTTTTAAGTGCAATATCTACTTAACAGGCTGAACCACAGCAAGAGGTTGGAATAAATTTGATGCCTGGACTACTCCAGACTTTGTGCTGGGTCCTCTCTTGGTTTGTTCTTGGTTTGCACTCTGAGCCAACCTCTGCTCTCACTGGGCTACACACAAATATCAGCACTGACTGGGATGTATTTGCTGCAGTGTAAATCTAGAGTTAGAGCAAAATTTGATTCTCAAAGTGCAGTTTCAGGTTCAAATCCAAAATCTCAAAGGAAACCTCAGTTAAAACGACCAATTTTTGCCCAATTTCTGGCCAAGGCAACTTGCTTTTTAAAGGAGGGAGGCGGGTTTCCTCAGATCTCCACACAGATTCTCTCAAAGGTTTGTAAATCCTTGCCAAATCCTTCACAAACCTGGGCTCAGATTCAGAAGTACAGTGAAAACAGATTTTTTTTTTTCTCTTTTTTTTTTCCTCCGGCACTTTTGCTGCTGGTTCTGGCTAGGATAAGAAAGAGCAGAGGCTCGGGGAAAAAGATGATGCAAAATTTTTCAAATGTCAAACATGTTCTGTCTGAGCTCTGGGCAAAAATTTGGGGTGGCTGTTCATGTACACAACATTATTTGTTCCTTTTCTCTCTCTCTTCATCCTTCAAGGCTTTACTACCCAGTTCTTACAGCCCACCTTTAGATAACCTTTACACAGGTTTAGAAAGAGTTGCAGTGCTACAGACCATAAATATCTGACCACTGAGCCCTCTGCTTTTGCAGGGTCTACATCCAAGAGTAGAGTAACTTGGAGTTCCCTCGAGCAGCAAGAACTGAAAAGCCCCGTTTCCTCGCATGACCATAAAAAATTATTAAGCTGCACAGAACTCCATGATATACTACAGAAAATAACCAACTGCACAGAACTGGGGAAAGATATGCTGGCTGGCCAACTTGCAGGGGGAAAAAAAAGAAAACAAAGGGAAAGCCTTGGCAGAGAGAATTGTGATCTTACTGTACAATTAACTTCTGAGACAGTGAGTAGGATTAAAGGACAGAACATTTCATTTAAAACAGCAAAGCATTGTGAAGCATATATGCACATTTCACAGGCCTTTGAAATCAGCAACACTGGCAGGTTTATTTGTTTTGCTTGTCTCTTTTTCTTTCTTTTCCTACTTTGGGATTTTTTTTCTCTTCTTTTCAAGACTAGAGCCAAATGACCCATGAGAAATGTACTGTAATTTGCCTCTTATCTATCCCTCATCTCCATCTGATATTCCCTCTGCCCTGGTTACCCTGATGTTTTTCCAGACTCTCCAGCCTGAACCATTGTAACAAGGAGAAAAGTCAAACCATAAAGAGAGAAGTGGCATAAGGATATTTTCAGGAACCTGTTCTGTTAAAACAGATTTCCTTTGCCACTTCATGAAAACCTCTTCTGGCTGCAGCCAACCTCATTCATGTACACGGGAGAATTTAAACCCATAGAGGAAGGTGTATAAATTTTATTTTAACTATCAGTTGTACTGCTTGGCACTTGCACACTGCTTCCCCTCTGGGCCTCAGAAAGCTTCCTAAACATGGAGAGAGAAATTCCATTCTGGTCAAAGCCCTGACACCAGCCCTGCACTGCTCCAAACCCCGTCCACCCGCTGAAGTGATGCTGAAGCAGGACAAAACCCCTTGCGCTGGGCCTCCCCTTGAGAAATTTTACCGTGAGTGAAGAAGTCATGAAATAGGCAAACAGAATATTTTTCCTTGTCTTCTGAATGGGAAAACTGACAGCAAGGATTAGCTCCTCTATCCCTTGAGCCTGCATTCTCTGATAATATGGATCATTTTTCTTTTAAATAAGTGGAGTCCTGTGTTGCAGATCCTTGAAGTTTTCTGCTGGTGGCCACTAATCATATTTTACAAGCCTTCACTCATATTTTACAATCTTTGGCTTGTGTTTTACAATCTCTAAAAAAGTCCTGAAGCTCTGGTGCTCCACAGATGGAACATCAGCGCTCCCTGCAATAAGCTGGTCCTTCCTGAATCCCTCACTTTCACCATTCCTGAGGACAAGGCAGCACATTAACTTCATAAACAGATATTCTTGTGGAACCAGGCTCTGCTTTCAATGAGGGAGCAGCCACTGTTCTAATATTTGGTATTTGCCACCTCTCATCCCAAAGCTTTTGAGAATAACCAACAGATATGGGCACAACAACACTGCAAAACATCTCAAGTAAGGGACATTTTGGTTTCAGTCACCAGGACAAACCTGATTTTTTAATGAAAACGCCAAAGATCAGGAATGCAGCCTGTCATAACTCCCTTGAACAGGGGCAAGAGTTAGGTAGATCCTCTGTAAGTTAGAGATCAAGAGGAAACTTGTGGTTTCAAGATAGAATTTTCTTTAATTATGAGACTAACTCAGAGAAACTTCTATATTAAAGTTTTCTAAAAATTTTTAATAGTAACTCAACTCCAGCCTGTCTTCCTCATCTGCATCCTGGGTTAGGCTTGAGGTCACATTTGCAGCCTGCCCAAACATCTGCCTTGCTGGTGGGACCCATGGGAGTCACAGTTGGAGTGTCTTTGGTTTGGCACTTCTGGAACACTGGGAAACTCTTGGTGTCCCCTCTGTAGAGTCCAGGAAAGCGTGGGATTACCCCATGGACACAGCCCTGTCCTGGGCTCCTGCTCCCTGTGCCCTCGGTCCTTTCAGAAGCAACATTTTGTGGGTGGGATGGGTCAGGATCATGGGTGGGCTCTGTGGGTCGCCTGTGTGGGAATATTTGGGGTTTTCAGGAAGCAGCACACAGGTCAGGGTGGGGAGCACTGGCCATGGGGTGCTCACAGTGCAATCACTGCTCTGCAGAAGGGGACACGTGGCACTGTCCCTGCTGGTGCTGCTGGCACTTTAAGGGGCTGGTCCTTCAGCATCTTCCCTAATTAACACACAGCAAAAAAATGCAGGGTGAAAAAAGAACAAGATCAGATTCTTCGATCCTTTCATCTCACTTTTTGACACTAATCCTCCCTGCACATAAACCCCGTGCCACAAAGGGAGATATACATTGAGATCGGAATGAAGAGCGACTTGGAATCAGGCCGACATCAACAAAAAAATAAAATAAAATCACATAAAATCACAAAGGACCTAGCATGTTTATTGCAGATCCTTCTAGAGTTGATGGGCCAAAATAACCACTCCAAATATGCAGCTTGCAAAACATCCCTTTTGCTTTGGAGATGCCGCTTCTTTTCTGTTTTCATTTTTACAACTCATGGACTTTCAAATCTCCTTTCTTAACCTCCTGGCAGGGTTGTGCATGAAGCTGCTCCTGCTGCAGTGGGAAGATCATCAATGTTAGGATAATCCCAATCTTCCTCTTTTCTGAGAAAGAAATGAAAATCTGATTGAAATGAGACTGGTCGTAATTTTCCTCTTTTTCCATCTTATGCAGGAAAGTGTAGGAGACACCCAGGTGAGATCACAAAGAACACAGTCAGGCGATGGAGACTTCAGTTCAAGGAAACCAAGTGTCCTGGCAACAGAAGCCTCACATTTTCAAAGTTCATGATATTTTTTTCTCCCTGTCACAACAAAGGAATGATATTTCTCTCTATTTGGTTTCTAGGGGGTTTTTTCAGGGAGTATTGATGGATCATAACAATAAACCTGTATCTTCAGATGTGAAGCCTTGAACACACTTTTTAAAGAAAAGAAAAAATTGAATAGTCAGATGCAAAGGACTACTAAATATTATGAGATTTACAAAAGCTGGTTACTCTTGTTCTTTCCCAGTCATGACGAGATTACAAGGAAATAGAAAATGTCAGCCGCTGAAACTGAAATTTTACATGAGAACATTTAGCTTTGAAGTTCCCAGAATCCACGGTCAATTGCCAGGTGATCTGGCAGAAACAACAACACACCTGCAGTGAAAAGAGTTCAGAGTTGCAAAAAGAAAATATTGTGGACAGTGTACTTCCTAAAGCCAACTATTTTTTTTTTTTTTTAATTTCTACTCTTGCTCTCTAGGAAGGCAGAAAGAAATGAATAAAAGAGCAGGAGAGAGATGTAGTAGACTTTGTCAAGGAGACTGTTGGGAAGCAAAATGTGCCAGCAGTGTCTGTAACAGACACCACAGACACAATGAACTCCTTGACATCGAATTCCTGCCCCTCACTTCTCTCTGCTGAGCTCGAGACAAGAGGCAGGAGGAAAGATGTAAATGTGCCTTTTCCAAACACTCAAGAACTTCCAGAATTTCTGTTTTTTAAACCTGTGCAGGACCCACAGCTCCTGCACAGATCCCTGTTGGACATTTGTGCTTCCCAGAGTGGACAGTTCCTGAACTGGAGGATGCAGCCAGCAGAAAATCAGCAGTGGGCAGCAGACACAGCCAGTGCCCAGGTTATGAGCTGGATGGAAGGACATTTGGATTTCCTCACATATGGATCTGCTAACGTGTGTAGCAGAAAACAGGCACTATCAGCCCAAAACATAAGGCTGATTGTAAGCGTTCCCTGGGGGACACATTTCCCAAGACCCTACTAAATTGGACTGGCAGCCTATGAAACACACGGCTCTGATCCAGCATGTAACTGTAAACTATAGGAAATCATACCCATATATTTGGCCTTCAGACACGAGTGCAGAAATTGCCTCTTTTGGCACCACAAGCCTGTGGATCCACTTGAATCAAACCCAGACCTCTCACAGAGGGCTGTGAGAATGCAAAGATCTCTTCTCCATTGGCAAATGATAGCACAGGAGGGGGAAAACTCTAATTTCCCTTTATGGCAAATTTTTTGACCAACTTTTGCCCTGAGCACGACTGCTATGGACAGGCCATGGAGTTCAATTTCCCCATGAATTTGCACTCTCTGTCACTGTATTTGCTCATCTCAAGCACACATCAGCTTTTGCTCTGGTTTGCTCCTGTTATTTATTGGTGATGTGTCACAAACCACTTCTACAGCACTTAAGATCTCGATTGCTACAAAACCAACTCTGCAAAGAGTCCAGCAAAAACTGCAGGTTGTCATTTTTGTCCCCACACACAGACCCTGAATTACACAAATACTTATAACGCCTTTGTTAGCATGAAATGTCTTGCAGCCCCCTGTCAAAGGCAGAGGGGGACAGTTATGAGTTCCTTCACTTCCACAATTCTGTGCCAGCTCAAGCACTTTGCAAAAGCTGACATCCTGCCTTATTCAGTTGTGGGGGAAGAGAAGGCATCCTGGAAGCACTATTGGACTATCTCCTCATGATGGTTTTATAGATGAAAAACTGGAAATGATCCAGATATTGTTCCCAGGAGGATATAAAAAGAACTTTGATCAAGATAAGAATAGTTAAAGTTTTGAGCCTAAATTGAGACAAAATCAGAGTCAATTAAGTTGGAAAAGACCTCTGAGATCATCAAGTCCAACCTATGACCCAACACCACCTTGTCAACTACACCATGGCCCTAAATTCCACCTTCAGTCTTTCCTTAAACACCTCCAGGCATGGTGACTCCACCACTTCCCTGGGCAGCTCATTCCAGTGTCTAATCACCCTTTATAAATAGGACGTTTTATAGCACAAACACGAGAATAAATCTATCCCCAGAAGTAAATCTGTCAGAAGAATTCTGAGTGTATGAGGAGGGAGCCAGGAACTTCCAGCCCTTTTCTGAATCAAATTGGATGCAGGGAGGGAAATCAAACGGCGCAGATTTCTCCAGGCAAACTGGGAGAAACACTCTGATGTGTCTGACAGAAGCGTTTTACTCTGTGTTTGGAAGTTTATCATGACCGATCAATTCTAGAGGAATTAGTGAGTGTGTTCTGGGTTTTGGCACTGACACAGTCGTGGTAAAAATGCTGAAGGCTAAAGGGAAGTGATTTTCATAATGCTGTGAAGTGTTGCCATCAGTCCTTACCCAGAACATTTCTCCTGCTTACTCCAGTGCATTTCTGTTCTGTAGGAGCTTTCCTCTGAGCTATCGCCCTTTGTCCCAGGAAGGCTCCCAACCTCACTTGTGCTCTGGATGGGGAGATCCAAGCCAAGGACCAAGGTCTTTGGGAGTTCAATCTTTCTGTGGACTTCAAAGAGCTTGGGATATGCAGCTTAGTCCAGGCAGAAAGCATAACATCCATTTGGAACAACATTATGCACTTAAAAATAGGAAATGTTGAATGATTGTTAAGGAACATGGCGTGATGGGGAAGCCTGATGCGAATTGTGAATGAATTTAGATTCCTGTTTTCAGACTCTAAACTTGGTGCTCTAAATCCTAGTGGAAGGATCTACCTTTCCCCAGCAATTATAAAGACTTTAGGATTTAATTCTCTCAATCATGTCTATACCTGCAGTGAACAGATGGCAGGAACCGTTCCCTAAGGAACTGAGCAACAACTACAAATAGCCAATGCTCATCCTCAGCTCTCAGCGCAGTAACAGTGACACCTCACATTTTGGGAGGAATCAGCATGAAGGCAAAATAAAACCCCTTAACCGGAAATGCCAAGCCCAAACATATTCAGGTGTTTTGAATAATATAAGTTTATGCAATTATGACTATTTCTCAGGCATGCCTGTGTTTGCCTCCAGATCCATTTTCTGTGATTGAGGACAGGAATAGAGCATCATCAAGCTTGTGGAAAACAGGAGATCACAGAAAAATGTTGTTTTGTAATTGTTGTCAGCCAGTTGTGCAAACCTAAGCAGTTCAGATAGTTTGGAAATATTTCCATTCTCTCTCACATTCACGTGAACCAAACTAAGCTCTGGATTTTCTGATGTCTACCCACATTCTCCAAATGAGTGTAGCACATTTCTCTATTTACTTGAAATTCGTCACCAGTTAATCTCTCCCTGTCTCTTTTTCAATTAAAAAATCGAAATCAAGTAATTAAGGAAACACAAAGCAACTTAAAGCAAAGCTTTTCAAAGTGTAAAGGGGATTTTGATACCCACCCTCTCCCGATAGTCAGTGGATCTTTTCTTGGCCCGGGAATATAACTCCCCATTGTGCCTTTGGAAGGTGCACAAAAAATGTGCACATGATTACAGTGGTGAGTCTATTAATTGATATCATCTGGATTTTATGATATTTAATCAATGTCTGAGTTCTGACTTCAAAAGTAACTTCAATTGCCTCACTCCTTTCTGCTCAATGCTCCCAAAACTGTCATCTTCGATACACAAATATAATTTGTGAGTCTGACAAGGCCACCAGTCTCATTACATTATATCATGGAAATTAGAAATGAATCGATAAACAGAGAGGCAAACTCCTGATCGGCTCCTTCCATCCACACAATGTGGAATTCTTCACATTTTACCCCTAATCCCATGTCTGATCAAAATGAAATGTCTTCAGGGTCAGGAATGCCTCTGCTTCCTTTTGGTATTTAATCACATCTCAGAAAAGCTGGTATTTCATGTCTATGTGTCTTATCTTCATCCTTTGTACACTTTGTGCTGTTTAATGCTGAAGAAATAATTCAGCAACATGTTTCATGTGATGGGGCAGATCCTTAATGGAGAAGAAATGCTGGCATGGCCCAAAGTAACAGATTAAATCCCCTTCTTGGCATATTCATTTTTACTGCATCTTCCAGCACAATTTCAACATGGAATTTTCCTGACATAAATCCCACAGGTTTCCCTCTTCCCCTCCACACCACGCCGCGTAGCTCTGTGTTTTGGTAAATCTCGTCTATTAATAGTTGCCCTCTGTGGCTATAAAAAAATACCTCAGTAGTCAAAAGCCAGCCCTTGCTAGGGAGCAGCTGTGGATGCCTGAACACACGCAGGACCCGGCATCACACAGCAAAGCCCTTTCTTGGCTCCGAGTCAGAGAAAACCGATTAAATATGGCCATGGAAAGCTAATGGAAAAGGAGCCCCTTCCCTGCAAGAGGGAGAGAGAGGCTGGCTCCAGCACTAGGCTGGAGAACATCAGGGTATTTCCATTTTCTCACTGACATTTTCTTTTTTCCTTTTTTAACTCAACAAACCCCCTCCCGTGTCTTCCTCGCTTCACCCTTCTGCCAAGTCCCAATAAAATCCTGGACTTAAAGAAATGGGACAAAGACGTCATCGCAGCGAGTAGCAAAGGTCGCAGGGTAAATTTTAAGGTCTAGTCTACCTTTTTTTTTTGTTTGATTGATTTAACTGATTAAAGCATTTCTGCTCTTCCTGTGCTTTCAGCAGCATCCTGGGTAACTCAGGGGAAATTCAAACCAACCAGCTGTGATCTGTATTACAAAGTCGAGGCTGGAAATACAACACAAGGATGTTGATGGGGCCATACTGGACAGGGTGAAAGGAGAGGAATCTCGTCTCCTGGTGAAGTGACAAAGTGCTTTTATGTGTTGGAATGAGAAATACTCAGCTTAGCAAAGGATACAGGGAATTGCTCCTCCTCTCTGGTGCTGCAGGATACCAGTCCCAGCGTGGAGCGGCCCGTGGGTGACAAAGGACCTGACTCCCTTTGGCAGGAATCATCCCTGGATTTCAACTTGAATTTCCATTTGCATGAACTAAAGTTGTTGAAAATGCTCAAGAAGTGCCGAGCTTTAGGGTTACCCATGCAAAACGTACAAAGCCACAGCCATCACGAGGATGAGCAGGGAAAGGAAGGGAAGGGGAGCCAGGCTGGCGCTCTCCACACTCCCATCACACCTGGCCTGAGGCTGAAGGAACTCACAAACCCAATGCCACATAACTTCAGCACTTTTCCAATTTCCCTGTAGACATCTCACGAAGATAAATTCTCCTTGCAAAGCTGATGGGAGTGATTTGAAAAACCAAGAGATTCTTGAGCTGGGAAAACTGACTGCCACAGCTTCTCGCTGAAGTCCTCAATTTATTGCCACAACAAGGTTATAGCACGAGAAGCAAATTTATTCTGTATTATCTACTGGCAGTGTAGCTCCAAAGATGCATTTTGAGACAGCAGAAAGAATTTTATTCTCCAAATCCTTGTAACTCAAGCCTGCTGAAGCTGCCCTCACACAAATCAGCGATGACACATCTTTTCAACATCTAGGGCCAAAATTATTTTTAAAAGCATTGCAGGTAATTGCCACTGCTCTCATTCCAAACCACTGCTGTTTCCACTCTTTTAACATCACTGATGTAACCCAGCAAGTGTCAACAGCAAACATGGGCTGCTTCTGCAATGACTGAATTAATGGAAATAATGCATTTCACAACAAGCAGCTCAACCCTATCAATGGCCATGGCCAGATCTTTCACTGCAATTTACAGGAGACGTTCTATGTTTCCAAGGTTTCTTATATACTACTCAAACATCTGGGTACCTTCTAAAATAATTGGTCTGCAGGGTGTGGATTTTATTGATCTTTTTCACTGGGGTAGATTGGCCACAAGAGTCTTTAAAACAATGGTAGGAAAAAAAAAAATGCTGAAGCTGGTTCTCCTGAAGAATTGCAGAAAGATCAAATCAGGCCAAACCCTCTAATTTTTGTTTCAGTGGGGTCCCTTTTTAGTAGGGGTCCTTCTAGCAGGGTCCCTCCTTTAAAAGAGAAGGGAAATTAAAAATGAAAAACAGCACTGGGGAAAAGTTAAGCGGCTACTTCAAACTCACACATGCCAGGAAATTTAGAGTTAAAGGTGAAACTCCACCCTAAAGAGTTCCATACTGGAGGTATTTCAGTGAACAAACGTAACGTGTTCTGAAATACAAAGACCCAGTAGGGTGCACTAGGTATGGAGTTTCAGCCTTCACTCCAAATTTCCTGGCTTTTTGGAGGTTTATTAAGAGTTTCATAGCCCAAGCATTTAAGTACTCCAAGAAGTTTCCTCAGTGCAGCTCTCCCTGATCCTTTTGGAAGCTGAGAGCAAGCACTCTGATGATGTAGCCACCCATCCACTCTTAATGAACCTGAAAACAACTTCTTGCAAATTTATGGTAATTCGGAGTGCTGAAATTACATGCAAACTAGGTAGTTTCAGTTGAGTTACCCTGAGAAACTTCAAAATTGCAAATCGACTCTGAACCAAACAGAAGGACAGGATTTCATTGACCCCTGCAGAGCACGTGCTCCTAATCTTCCTCCACAGTATGTGGGTCCTGGAGCTCTGTGCCAGCCGGGGCTGCGATGGAGCAATCACAGAATTGCTTCTGACAGCAGTGGTTTGTGTTCCTGGGCTAAACACTCTGCCGTGTTGTGGGGTGGGGATAGATCCATCCTACTTCTCAATGAGTCTGGCTCTAAGGGAGGAAACATGGCTATCAGCATCACACTTTATTTACAGCACAGCTTTTAGGAACACGTTGCAAATATTGAAGTGGTTCCTGCATATCTCAGTAGCCCTGACAGGTCTGTTTCAGGCTCTGCGTCGCTGCATCTCCTCAGAGCTCTACAGAAATGATGATCAGCATCTCTCTGTAGCCCCTCCATCCTTCTCAAATCACCCACAAACAAAGTTTTGGGAGTACATGATGATTCCAGTGGGTGTCTTGACATACATCTGATGGAGAGGACATCACATGTAGTGTGAAATTGGCCTCACCAGTCGCTCTGCACCAGCGTGTCTTAGTGGTGGGCAGGTACGAAAGTGATGGGACAACTCCACACTGTCCTGACCCTGGGGTGTTTGAGGGACAATTAATTCACTTCAGTTAAGGGAAGATAAACCAAGACATCCACTCAGTTTCCCCAGCCCCCTGCCCAACTGAAGTACTGTTTGCCCAAGTCCAGCAATCCCCGAGAGAGGCAAAGTCAAATGCACCCCGTTCCTGGGTGCTGAAAGTGAAACATCATGGAGGTGGCTGCTCTGTATTTCCCCAAGGGGCAGCTCTTCCTTCCAAGAATTGGACCTAAATCCCTATCAGAAAAGAAGTCTGAGGGATAGAATGGGAATTGCAAATGTAAGTGTTGCAGCTGGTTAAGCTTGCCAGAGAACTATGCTGTGCATCTTCTTCAGTGTGAAAGGTGCACCCTCCTGAATTTACACAGGAGGTTCAGCCACTGTTAATTAAAAACACAAAGGTCACCCCACAACTGCAACTGAAGAGAGGTTGTACATAAATAAATGGCTCTGGGAGAAAACCAGGGGGATTAATGCAAGGCCCCACAGCACTTGAAAGAGGCCTGTTGGACATGATCAGACTGTGGCTCTGTGTGAGAGAGATGGTACAACCTTAATTGATCAGCAAAGAGAACTAACCAGCTCATATTCATGGTCACACTGCAGAGTGTGGGACGGGATGAGCTCCACCTCATTTGCTTAACCAGGGGCTGGTAAGATGTTGCTGGAAAGCATCCATGGGGCATCTGGTCCTAAAGGATGTGGTGCTGCCCAGCAGCAAGGAGCAAATTCAATCCCTGTCAAATCTGCAGACTCTGCACTTGCAAATCTTCCACGTGAGGTTTCAGAGACAAACGGGTCTGCATCAGCATAATCATACTTTAATCTGTTGTCTCCCACAAGGATTCTTAATGATCTCTGGTAGTTTACTCCATAGATTTTATAGCCCCCCTTCATCCCAAGCATCCTGCAGTTTGACCAGACAGTGATCTTTTTCCTTAATGGATAACATCCATGAAAGAAGCCATGAGTTCTATGAGTCTTGGGGAAAAAATGTTTCTTGAAAAAAGCTGTTGGAAAAGTTGACTGTGGGTCAAGCTAAATCGAGCAAACTCCTACTGTTTCTAGGGTGTGCAATCGTATAGAAATAGTTTCTTTAGCACTGCAGTCCTGTCTGTATCAGAATTCAATACTAGACTTATAAATGTCAGTTGCTAGCATGGGAACAGATGCAACTCCTCCCAGCTGATTAACATCCCTGACATCTGGAGCAGAGGACAGAATAAACAGAGAGAACAGAGGATTTCCTGTTGGGACTTGGCTTTTGGGTGACAACTACCAAGATAGAGCAGCTCCATCCTTGACAGCATTACTCTTCGCCTTCTAAACAGCTCTGGAGCTGCTAATTAAAGAACTGGACATTTAACACTGAATTCCTAGACAAAACCTCAGGTATTTGCTATATGTCTGTCTGATACCTGTGTGAATGCAGGAATCCTTGATGTCAAGAGCTGCACAATGGTCTCTTCGAGGCAGGGGATTAAGTTCTCAAGCTCCCAGAACTGAAGAGCTTTGATGAATTTCTTCTGTTCTTTTTAGTGTTTAGGATTAAGTGGAAATTAGTCCTTTATTGGGAATCAAGGAGTGTTTCTTACAACTCCAGCTCCTGGAAAAGGGCATTCAGTGTGCCTCCCTCCTCCAGAGTAAACTGACCATATTTTTCAAGTACGCCTCATGAAGAGGTTTCCCGCAGAAGAGAAGGAAAAGAGGTTGATCTGATACTCGGTGTAAGAGCACTGAAGTGCAGCTCAGTCACCTGTCTGAGGCTGCCCTGGGCCATGGATTAGCCACCACCTCCTCCTTCTGGTGCTACTGCTTTGGCCCACATGCCACAGCCCAGAGTGTTCATACACAGCTCTGTCACACCCACTGCTGCTCAAAACCACTATGGAAATTCCTACAAATGTGTCAGACGTATTTTGAGTCTAATTTACGTGTGCCTGGAATGTGCCAGTGCCCTTAACCCTGAGCAAGCTGATAGACACGATATGAACAGAGCTGAACTGTGCCATACAAGTCCTGGAAAAGGACACACAAGAGGGTGGGATCAGCAGGGCACTGGGTTCCAGCTCTCAGGGAGGGTTGGAACTGGATGATCGTCAATGTTCCTTCCAACCCAAATCATTCTGTGGTTCTGTGACTCCTTGGTTCGGTGCCAACCTGAGTTTGCTGCAAATGGACCAGAGCTTGGACAGCTCGTCCTGGCCCTCGCTGAGGCAGAGGTGAAGGGCTGTGGGAGCCTTCGGGGCACACATGTGGATGTTGGGAAAGTCTGTCCCCAGGTCAGTTATTCTGGGGGGATTTCCAGCAAGTATTTGGTAGGCCATATGGATCGAGGGAGTTTGAAGAGACTCCAGTACTTTTACTGCTTCAGGAATTTCATCAGCATTTTCCTAAGAAGGCACCAAGGGGAATGCTTCCTTATCTGTCCATGAAATCCTGTGGTGAAGCCTGATGTGCAAGCCCAATATTACATAAAAGGAACGTCTCAGTTAACCATAGGATGGTGCAAGAACTCACCACATCAAATGGCATTTACCAAGCATGATTTTGTATGATCCCTTGCTGCTTCTTTCAAGTTCTTTGAAAAGCAGCCATGGTAGGTGTCATGAGCTCAAAGTCTTCCCTATTTTGTAACTAGCAGTATACCAAATAACACAAAAAATAAGTCTTTCTGGCAAGGGTGTTTATTCTTGCTCCTTCCCTTTGTATTGGGCCAGACTGTATGATCTTAGCATGTTCTAATTTCCCGGAATTGCAGAAAAGCAGAACAATATTTGTAAACCTTCTGCTGGGACAAAATTCATTCTGTCCCACTCTCATGAAATTAATAAAAAGAAGTGAGGCAGATACTCTTGGATAAAGCCTGCTGTGTGGCTAATGATAACCAGCCCTTTGTTTTTTCCCTGCAGGCTATTAAAAAAGAGGAGAGATGATCTAGTTGGTACCACAATGTTTACAGCTTTTCTGCTGAGCAGCTCTGAGAGCAGAGTCCCCATTCTCAGTGCTGTCCCTCTGACAAACTTAAATGTACTTAAATCTCTGCCACCTCACTGTGGCACACACCATCAGCTTTTTGGAGTTAAATATTTTTGGAGAGGTGCCACAAAGATAGGCAGGAAGCAGAAAAGAAACCAGCCAGCGGTGCTGCTGGGATCAGCTCTGAAGTCACCACAGTTGCACCACCACAGTGACTGGATGACACCATCAAAGTACCTGAACCCTTTGTCCAAGGTGCCCAAAAGGATCACAAGAAAATTGTAACACAGATCAGAGGTGTCTTGGAATTGTTCCAGCAGTATCACTTAGTCACAAAGCACCCACAGTGTTTTTTGTATCAAGGCTCAGAGCAACTCTGTCCCAGGATGGACCTTCATGGACTGGGACTCATAATCAGAAGAAAGAAAGTGGCTCAGAACAGATACATCGTCTTTTGGGGATAAGGAGGCACTGAGAAGGGTTCTTGTTTATTACAGCATTAATCAAGCATTAGCACGTTTTGGTTGGTTCCAGAGGACAGAAGTATTTCATTAATAAGCTCTGCTTGGGGAACAGCTGGCTGCAACTGCTGACACTGGGGGTCTGGAAGGAACAAAGCCCAGTACCAAGGAAGACTCTGAAAAGTCTTTACAAATAAAGCTCAGGAAACTTTTTATTGGTACCATTTCATCTGTCTTTCTTCATTCCTTTTCTTCACCAGACTGAAGGATCTTTTCCCTTTCTTCTGCTGTTTTTGGACTGAACTTTGGCAGAGTAAATACCTGAAATGAGATGTGAGCTCTCCGTGACTGCAACATCTTCACTGCTGTGGTGCAAGGCCTGCACTAGAGGGGACTGAGGACTCTTGGCCAATGGAAGCAATGACAAGAGGGGCTGGGGATGCAAAATGGGCTCAGATGGTGCCAACCAGATTTTGACATAGTCACTAATTGACATGGAAATCTCTCTCTCAGGGAATGATGCTGACAGCAATACCAAAGTCAAACACAGGGTTTGAATCTTCACCCTTGTAGTCAGTAAAGGCTTTGCTGTCAAAATCACTGTCCTAAACCTGTATTGGGTAACCTAAATACCCAAAGCAGTGTAAGTCAGGCTTACAAACTTCAGTGGTAAGTCCACAGACCTAACTGCTCTATTTTGCCTTACTGAGTACAAACACCCATCACAGTGGTGAGTTTGAGCTCAGCCAAAGCACATCAGCCACCAAATAAAGGCTCCAGAGAGATGGAATTTCTCCTACAGTCCTCTGTGGTTTCATTGCCAATGATCAATATCTGTGCAAAGATCAATAAATTGAATCTATCTGTTACCAANGCAAATCTGGATTTTCTGAGGCTCTAGGCCATGGAAGAGAATCTTCAGGCCTCCCTCACTATTTCAGGTCAAGAGGAGGTTTTCTCAAGTCAAAATGAACCTATAGAAGATCAGTGAGCTCAAGGCCATGAGATGTAAATCCCTCCAGACGAGCTCAGCCAGGTGGATTTCTCCAAAAGGAACATAAAACTGTGCAAGAAAAGCAACTACACGGTGCTAAGGTAACTTCAATTTTTGCAACTCAATGTCTTGCTTGGGCTTGTGCAAGCACAGTCTGTGCAGCAAAAAGGCTTCATTTGAAATAGAAACATTTCTGTACCTCAGAATAACATTAAGACGCAGCGTTAAATCTGTGAACTATAATTTACAAAGTTTTTCTTGTTTCATTTTATATGGGCATTATGCTCGTCACAGAACAAATGATAAAGGGTACTATCAGATTAAAAATAATGTATTTTTTTCCTAAAAATTGTACTAGTTGCTATAACTAACACCTCGAGTTCTCAGAACTACAGTGTTAAAACAATCCAATTTGCATTATGCCTTTGATGATATTTGCTTAGTTGAGTTCCTCTCCACTTGAACAGTATTAAAAATTGGTACTTTTCCTTTCAGTGTTTTCAAACATTAATATTTAAAGTATTTCCTCATTTGAGCTTTGTTCACTGGTAACTGACTGAAGTCAAACTGAGCTAGAAGGATTTTTTAAACAACAACCTCACTGGAGGGAGTAAAAAAAAAAATTGGTGCTTCTTTCCAACTTAATTATGTGTATTTAAAGCTCCAGTAGAGCTGATAATGTTGTTTAAAAACTTCTCTCTATTAAGGAAGCTATAAATATAGCTTGAATTGCTGCAATGGAAGGGATTCCTGAAGAGCTCAGACTTTCCTTCTTAACCAGAACTTTATTACTGGGTGTTCTGACCATTTAGAAGTTTCCCCTCTATGGCTCCATGAATTCCTGAAAAAGCTGTGACATGGATTGCAGACAACAGAATTTCAGCTTTAACCTTCATCTTTTCTGTGCTTATATTTCTAAGTCATTCACAAGAAACGCTTTATTACTTAAACTATGTTTAATTTGCCTGAATTTGGAGTAATTGTAGGTACGTGGTACCCACCTGACGCGAGTTATTCAAGGATGCCACTCCTCAAACTGCAGCCCAAGCAAGCCTTAGCTGAGGAGCTGAGGATTTTATGAGCTCACATCCACCCACAGAAAGCTGTCTTGCAATGAAGTGGCATTCCCCCTGTTTTCATTTATATGTAAAAAGGGGCACAGAAGAGTTTCATTACCCACCCAGTATGGGCAACAGGAACCTGGTACCCACCTCCCTCCTCACAGCCCCCAGACTCAGCTGCCCCTCCACAGCAGTGCCTACAGAGAGCTGTACTCAGCAGAAAGAGTATGGAATTACCTGCCTACCTTCAAAGAAGTGCTAGAGAATTAAAGTCTACCTAAGAGTATTCATGTTCTGTTTCGTGCCCGAGGGCCTTTTCCCTCTCCAAATACACATGAGCTTTCTGTGACATCCAATCCCCACTCCTCAGAGTCTGGAGTTAAAATAAACTGTGCACTGTTACAATATGCTGCTTATAGCCAACAACTAATGGGTCTCTCAAAATTGGCTGCTTCAGTTCTTTTGCCTGGCTGAAGAATACCAATTCAGGGGTAAGACACTGCTGAGACCATTACTGAGATTGCATTTGGAGAACTGCAATGTGAGCCAAATACGGAGAAAAAAATAAATTCATTAAACTCCAAAGCCCATAATAGCAACAACGAAAGGGTTCAACAGCCAGCAGGATGATCGATACCTAGGCAGATATTCATCAATATGATCATAAAAAGAAATTGCCTACCTGTAAGGAGAATATGGGTCAAAGCAGGTCTTGGTGACTTCTGTTATCTCTGGGTTGCAGCACTCCCCCCCATCGAAGTTGTACCTCTCGTAATTACAATCCATGTCACACACCCCGTTCTGCTTCTTCTTGTTGGAGAACATGTGGCGGACGTGCCGGCAGTCCCCGCCGTCGTACCCCGTCAGGGTGTGGTTGCACTCGGGGTCACAGTTCTCATCCCCAATCTTGCTGATGTCGCAGTTGGCCAGGATGAGCCGGTGGCGAAGGGAAGAGTTCTTCACCTCCAGCACCTCCAGCTCCCAGGTGATGTTGTAGCGGCTGAAAGCCTCGTTCAGGTGCTGGTGCTGGAACTCGATCTGCTGCTGGCTGACGGTGGGGTTCTGGTGCTTGTCGTCGTACAGATTCACCACACGGTAGCGCACGGTTTTGTTGCGGCGGAACCTGGGCAGTTTGTTGTAGCTGGCGATGACGTCCGTGTTGTCACACACCGTCTGCCCGCAGAGAGGAGGGTCCAGGCTGGTGTCCAGCAAATAGCCGTGGTGGTAGCTGAACTTGGTCTGAGGGCTGCTGCCATCCTTCATGGGAGACCAGGTGCTTTTCACATTCAGTAAACTGTCTTGAAGAACGAGCTGAGGTAGGGACGTGTCTTGCCTGTGAATCGCCTGCTCCATGTCCAACAAGATCTCCTTTTGAGACCGGGCTGTCCTCCAGAGGCTGAAGTGCTCCACATAACCCCGATAGTTCTGGTTCAGGGCGTTTCCTCCCAGCATGAGCACCTTGCACTTCAAGGTCAGCAGGCTGAAGATGCTGCCCACTTGCTCTCCGCTCGTGGCCACCTGGGCGCCGTTCACGTAGAGTCTCATCAGGCGCCCGTCGTAGGTGGCAGCCAGGTGCACCCACTGGTTGGGGAGGTAGCTGCGATGTGCTGCAATGGTGGTGACTTTGCGAGCACGGTCCGTCTTCAGCGAGAAGAAATAGCGGGGGTCTCTGTTCCCCTGGTCGCTGACGGTGTTAATCCCCAGGACCCAGCCTCGGTCACGGGAGGTGTAAGAACATTTGTCATACAGTCCTATGTGCCCCCAAAAGAGAAATATGAATAAATAAGGATGACAGAATGAAGGCATTAGTCTTTAAATTGTGTAAATATATCTCTCTGAATGTATATACACACACTCACCTACATCTGCTAGACAGTTAGTGCACAAAGAAGACTCTAAATCATCTAGTGCACCATTGTGGGAGGTCATGTCAAGATTTCCTATTAAAGGTAAAGATTTGCCAGTGGCGTGTACAAATGGGATTCCCCTTTCCTGACCAAAGCCCAGAACTTTTCTGCAAATTCCTATCAGCAAGATGTAGGACTGTGCATTTGGTTCTTCCCTTCCCTCAAGCCATTCCTCACTGGTTGAAAACAGTCTTGAGAACCAATCCTTGTTGATGTCACTCATCCCTCATACCCCTGAACCCTGTATCTAATAAGGTCCAGAAAGGAAATAAAGACAAAATCCAAATTCTGTACACTTTGAGAAACACTGAGCAGCTGCAGTCACCTTGATAAGTTGAAGCTCACAAATCCTACAGAGAGTGAATGGGACGTGTTCGGGCTGCCTTCAAAGGCATACCCAATAAAAGCCAGTAAGCACATGGCATACACTGGTATACACCGCACTGGGAAAGGACAAGAAATACACACAGATGGACATCCACAGAAAATGGACATCCAGAAAGATTCCTGCCCTCTCATAGGCACAGTTCCTAACAACTCACTGCACCGTGGAGTGATTTCTCTCCCAGGCAAAGTGTGGATCCATACTTGGAGCTCCCTCAGCCAGCCCTCAGCCAGCTCCAGGCAGTGGACAGAGCCCACTCCTCCCCAGTTTGGGACACAAGGCTTGGAGAGTTAAAGACAGACATTTCCATCCTTCAGTTCTCAAAGGCCAAGGGCTGCAGGGACACCCCTCAACCAAAAACAAAATCATTGGAGCTTTCAGCACCAAATGGCCTTTCTACTATCAGCACATAGAAAAGAATCCTTCCCCAGAGCCTCCACTTCCAAAAGCCTAAAGGAAAATCATAAATCTCTGACAGTTCAGTCCTCGTGAAAAGACTAAATATCCCCTTACCTCACCCCTGCACCCTCACCCTCCCCTCACTACAACCAAATAACATCTTCTGCTTCTGACTAAGTTGCTCAAGAGCCATCTGTTAACAATCACTCATTAACAGTGCAGTCTTGTCTAGTATCAACAGAGCAAAGGTTACAGGAGCATTCACTGTATTTTTCCTCCCCTCTCCCAGCACCCACCTTCCCCCCTTCTCCTCACACCCTGCCCCTCTCCACCTCCTCCCCCTGTAAAAAAACTCTTCTGATGGGAAAGTTAAAAACATTTAAACGGGCCTTTTTTCTGCATGCTGGTATTTTGCTAGGGACTCTGAGCTCCCCCTTTTCCTGTTTCCTTTGGAAGAGAGATCCCAGGGTTCGGAAGGTAATGTGTTTATTCATCTGTAGGGCGCACTCAGTTCAAAACCTTTTCAAGACCAGCTTCTGGTTTATACTGCTACTTCTGATCACGAGAAAGGAGAGGAGGAGAACCAGGCAAGGAAAAAACAAATGTGCTAAANTGGGATGGATATTTACCCGAGGAACTTGTGATATGAGAGCCAAAGCTACCAATAACCTTCTGGAGTCTGTTTTTGAAGTGTTTTTAAGTTTTTCTTTATGGAATAAATACTTTTACAAAGCATTAATTTTCAGATGGATGAGAGCCCATAAAAGTCTGTATTTTTATGAATCTCAAATGAAGGTATTGTCCAACGATAGTGGGTGGATAACACTGCAATGAATAAGAAGACAGCTGGCAAGACAAGTCCCTCTCCCAAATAAGTAATAAAAATCTCAGCTTATTGTAATAAGACCATTAGAGCTGATCAGGCATTTTGTAAGAGAGTTTTTGCCTGCCAAGAAATGCCAGCATGGTGAGAGAAGAAAAAGTGATGCAGAAATGGGCTTGTCCCAACGAATCCCTCTGAGAATCTGCACGTCTTCAACATGGCCAGGGGAACCCTAGGGACTCCCTGGGCTGTTTTGACTGAGGCACAGAAGGACAACCCATCCCTGCCACAATCCCCACCATCTCTGGTCTCTTTTGCCATCCAGTGACCAAATCCTCCAGGTCTGCGGATCACAAAGCAGCTGCACACACAGAAGCTGCTCCACCTGTTTCTTCAGGCATCCAAGATCGCCACGGTTGGATGGACAGGTGGAAGTCCTGGAACAGGTCTCCAGTTCCAGGAAAGTCCACCATCCAGTCTTTAAGGGTCAAGAATTTTTGCCCTTTACACTGACCAGGGCTAGAAGTATTCCCCCAAAGAACTAATAAGTTATTGTGGGAGGGAAATCCAGTTTCCCAGCCAGCATTTAAAGAACATCTTCCTCTCTCTGAAGTGCTGCATGATGCTGGTGATTGACCTCAGCTGAGCACGAGGAGCTGCTGGAGGAATACTACAGAATAGTAGCAATCCTCCCTTGCCTTTGAGCCTTTAAACCCTGATATGATGCAATGTGTCTTGAGCTGGGCTCAAACAGCTGCCATCAATTCAAGATTTACAGGGAGCCAAAGGAGGGCAGAAAAAGAAAAAATCCAGTGACAATAGGGACACCACTGAACACACCAGTATGAAAGCTGCTCAACTAAAACACTCTACTATTGCAGTTCCTTGCTTTTTCTAGTTTAGGGCAAAGGTCATTACTGAATCCTTATGCCACGTACAGTATTCTTTTCTCAAACTTTTACTATTGCAGACATCCAACTCTTGATGAAAAGATGGATTGAGCATGAGCCTTTCAGCAGCAAGAGTTGTTTTATTCTTAAGAGAAAGGAAAAAAAAAAAGTAAAAAAAGGGACAAGAAACCCACACTCCCTTGTGCTGGGATAAGAAACCCAACTCCCTTGCAAGTTGTACCAGTTCTTCATGACCCTCTTTCACTTGAATGCTTCACCTATTTTCCCAATCCTTCACTTTACTTTTGGCTTTGGACTGAGGATCCTCCGGCTAAGGGAGTGTCACGTTTCCGTTTTGTCCCCAGCACAATGAAACTAATTTCAGCTGGGACACTGGATGTCATAATAAAAGAATTTATTACTTCTTCTATGACAACTAATAAGGGCAAAGCCATTGGAAGAGGGACATGTGAAATAATTGCCAGAACTTCTGAAAACTGAGTAATTTGATGTTTTCACAATTTATTTCAATTTAGTAAAAGGTTCCATAGCCATGAGTTATTTCTCAGACATAATTAAGAACATTTTAAACAAGAAGAGGCCTCTTTTACCCCAAACAAGGCTGGTTTTGAGCAAAATCACCCCACATAATGGTCGACACTCCAAATTTCAAGTCAGCTGTGACCACAACAACATTTACATGAAAAATATACAGAGTTTAGACTCTCATTTACAGTGAGAATTCTTTACAATAATGTGGTAAGGACATTTTTAGCTACTTAATATCTCTTTACCAACCAAAGAGGCCTCATGGTAAATGAGACTCAAGCCAATGACTGAAAAACCACAATTTGGCGAATGTGCCCAAAGTTTCTGAGCCAAGAAATGGTGTGAAATAAAACTGATGTTTGTTTTCCCCACAGCAATTAGATTAAAAAAATATGTAAAAGTTTCATACAGCAGCAAACGATTTTCTTCACTTCTGCTTGCCCTGAGTTGCTAGAAAGGGATGGAGCTCCAGCTGAGGAGAACACTGACAGCCCTTCTTACTCCTTAGTCTGAATGACTTTTTCCTTGTAAAGCTCTTGTTCCTGAAGCCCAAGGGATTGAAACAGAATTTTATATTTAATTAAAAGAAAAAAAAAGAAGAGGTGCTAGTTCAGCCTTCCAGCAAGAGGCACTGGTAGCTTCCCTTCCCCACAAAGGAGTGAGTCACTTCTCAGAGGCTTCTGGAGAAGTGCATGGACAGAGGAAGATGCCACATTCCTTTATACTTGGCCGGAGACAGACTTCAATGGCACAAGAGGCTTCTTCCAGTCCCATGATGTTTGTCCCTTATAGGAAAAGTAAATTCCTGGGCATCAAAAGAGTGGGGAAAGCTGGAAAATTCAACTGCAGCAGCCCAAAGCCAAAAGCCAAACATGGAAAATGAAAAATACAGTCTCCCTCCTTTCTCTTACAAGCAAAATCTCAGTTCTCTGGTTACTGACCCACAACAGCTCCACCGTCACTGTCCATCTGACCTCTTCCAGGACCACCTAACCAATGCCAGCATTTACGACCCACTTTGTTTTCAGGACCTTTCTGGGGACTGAAATAGAGCCACATCCTCACATGGGCCCTGAGCAGGGCAGGGTTTGGCAGCATGAGCACAGCACGGAACATCATCTGCTGAGCTTGGGGGAGACAGTCCTGGGTGAGGACAGGAGGCATTGCTGTAACTGGGATGGGAGCAGAGGAACAGGAACTCACAGCTGGAGGCTGCTGGAGCCAGAAGTAGCCCTCTGTGGGCAGAGTTTGACAGAAGAGAGGCTGGAGTAGCCCACGCAAGCTGCTGTAACCCACTGTAATGTTATAAATACACACTCCAGGGCCTCCCTCCCTCACTTCAGTGCCATTCCTTATGTCTGGATAACAGCAATCTTTGCAGCAACCAACCCAGCCATGGAACCAACTAAGGAATTTCATTCTTCGTGCAGGAAAAGTTTCCTCCCTTTGCCGAGCAATGGGAAGTGGGAGGGGAGGGAGAGGGGGGAGGGCAAAAGTAAAACTGAAAAAAAACCCCTTGTTATGGTTTCATTTCCAGGAGAGCGAGGTGGGGGAAGGGGAAGAGGGAGGTCAGTTTGACTTTGAACACATCAGGTGCTGGGGAGCCCGTGAGAGCCGCGCGAGGCGGAACGGAAAATAGTGCCCCGCACTTCTGAAAGTTGGCTGCGCCTGTTTTGCTGGGAGACTCCAACCAGAGGTGACAGGACTCAGTTATGAAAGGGGAATTTAGGTCAACAATCAAAGCTGCAGTCAGGGGGCCCAAGAACAGGGAGCTAAAGGTTGGGGCTGTTTTTTTCTTTAGCATGCTTTAATCGTTTAGTATCAAAGCGCAGAAGAACGCTTGAAAGAGCAAATATTCTACAGGAACCTATAGAAAGCTTTTATCTGTCCAGAGGAAAATAATTAAAACCGACAGATTTGGGTTAAGTATCCCCATGTTCCATGCAATTGGATAAGTCAGTGAAGATCCACTGGAGCAGTTCTTGAGTTCTACACTGGATATTTCATGGTGTGACATTGAACCCAATACAGTTTTACAAAGGGGAGAAATAATCTCTCCTTTCCTTTGCTGTGCTTCCCCCAGCCCCCACTTCCTTCCACAATAGTTAAATAATTCAAAGTCCAGAGTACTTAAGGCAACATCTCTGTCTATACCATTTCCAACACAGCTAAGAGGCCTCCTGAGGTCACCCCCTGAGACAAGGAGCGGTTCAAGAAAACCACCTGAGGCTTGCTCAGGTGGCAATGTACTACTTAAAGAGCAAAAAGGAGATGTTTGCTGCTGCTATCAATCTAGCTGAATTCACACCAGATATGATCATTTACAAGTTTTGCCAGAGGATTCAGATCTGAGACAGAAGCACGGAGTTCTTTTTGTTCTGCCATGAAAGACGAGAACTTCATCATGTAGAAACACAGAGTATAATACAGCCATGCCTAATTAACATTGAGAATTTAGCCCAAGGCTCTTTAATATCAAAATCGTTATATCAGTGTAATTTAGCATCAAATTAAGCATATATTCTGTACTGTTTCTCTAATTCCCAGTCACTCATGTGCTCAATGAGATACCTTGAAGTCTGAAAACAGGGAGGTGAGAACTACTACAACAGCAAGACATGAATTTATAGTGGCTGGTTAGTTATGAACATTATATAAATCCTTCCCTTTTGATAGCAAAACCATGTGGGCTGCAAGAGAGCAGCCACTGGCATGGACAATCATATTAGTGCCACTCCACTGAGCCCATTGTGGGAATACACCCGCTAACAGTATAGAAGAGCTTACCGCAAATACATCTGGTAGGCTGGGCTTAGTGAGAAATTACAGATTGTGAGGGTTTTGAGGTGTAAGTGAACACACAGCACTGTGACCACAGGGCAGGGGAGGAGCTGAGTCCTTGTAGTGTTATAACCCTGTGCTGGGTATGGCTTTTCCAAGGGCTCCTTCTCTCCAGTCTCAGCATAAACAAGGGGTAGTGGGAAGGTTTGCTCCTTATCTAGATCTCCTTAAGCATTTCACAACAAAGCTGCAGGACCAGTGGAGACTGGTGCTTGGTGAATAAACTGTTTATGATCTAATAACCAGCTTTAGGCGGCCTTTTAGATGGACAGAAAAATGCACATCCTTTGCAAGGGTCAAACTTCAGTCCCTGCTATGAAGTCTGGGTTCTTGGGAACATTCCAGACAAGGGTAAGGATATTGTAATATCTACAAAACTATTTATTTCTCCTGCCTTGTTCTTAGAAACAACTGAATATTTTTGGATGAAGCTTGGAAAACCAGTATGTGTCCATTTTATTAGAGATGATTTTAACACACACAAGCATAGGAACAGTGAAGGGACAGGCTTCTCTGAGATCCTACTTAAAGTCAAACTCTGTTGTTCCATCAGGGAGTCACTGCTGTATGTCACAAATATGGGAGACTTCACACCCAGTTTGATTCAGACAAGAACTCAGATTTTTGGCTGCCAATTTTAGACAGTCTAGTGTAGCCCGCTTATTAAAAAGTTGAGTTTAGTGTTTATGAAAACTCAGATATCCTGCAAATATCAGGAATGGAAAGCCCTCAGTAAGTTTATTGGTTTGGCTGAAAGGGATCTTCACACACCTCTGAACTCCTGAGCTTATCTCTGCTCACTGCCCATCAGAACCAGATTACAAATTAACCCTCCCATTGTACCTGAGGCAGCTGATTCACCTCCAGAGAAACCCAGCATTAACACCATTCCCACTTGAAAAGCAGGTGTTGCAAAACACAGGGACACACATCAGGAGGAATGATGGAAACCATCCATCCTTCACAGACACAGGCACAGCACACACAAACCTGAGAAAAAGGGCATTGAGATAAAGGCACAGCAGCAGAAGGGTCACTCAGCTCACACAGATGAAGGTACCCAGCAATGGTTGGTGGAACACAAGTCACCTCTGCTTCCACATCTCCTCTTCCTCCCTGCACTGTTTGCCAAACACTGATTAGCTATCAAAGCTCTGCAAAGAAATTTACTCTTGCTCACACTAACACAGAGTGGCTTTCCTCCCCTTTGTAAGAGTTAATGCTTGAGAGCAACCACAGAGTATCTTCTGTGGGAAGAACAAACACATAAGTACCATAACTTCCAGGCAATCTAAATGATAAAGTGATATTTCTGGGCTCCTTCTAGAAAACAGCAGAGAGAATTGATCATAAACTGGGTCAAGATAGGTCAGCATACCTCAGAGCAGATCAGATGGCCAGAGCATCCCAGGAGGAAATATTCTCCTGGAAGGATTATTAGGGGCACATCTGTGCCATCAGATGACCGTGCACAATACCCATCAGCTCACGGGGAGTTCAATATGGCATTTCCTTTCAAAATGTGCTTTGTGTCTGACAAGCAGTGCAAAGTCAATCAGCTGTGGCAGCGCCCGAGCCCGGAGTGGGGCTGGAAGCATGCCCGACACGCTGCCCTGGACGGCCACAAACACAGGGCTGGGAGAAGTGGGGCTCTGCACATGAGATGGCTTGTGGTGCTGATCAAAACACACAGCCAGGATTAAAGGGGGGACAACAACACAGCTTGTTTTGCTTTTTAGAATTCCCTTGTCTCTGACCTTTACAGCAGCTTTAGGGCAGCGCTGGAACCAGCTGAGCAGTTACTACTCCCAGCTGCAGCCAGGAGAGCTTTTACACCATTGCACAATGCGTGTGTGTTTGCAGGGGGGAGGTTAGGGCTGGAGAACAAAGGAGGAAATCTAGTGGCACCTAAATCAAACATTATGATCAATGAGGGAGTGGGAAGAGAACCTGGGGAGCAGGGACAACCTTACAACCTTTCCGGGATCAGACAGATGGCCAACATCCACATTATTACAGAAACAAAACAAAAACAAAAAATTCCATGAATGCAAACTAGGGCACCCTGCGAGGAGACTGTAAAAATCACATCATGATAGCTTAGACTTGTCTTTGTAATTGACGGGCATTTCCACATGAAACAGTTCTAGTTATTTAATTGGATTTTGAGAACATTCTTGGGCAGACACTTTGTGAGTGCAAAACTGAGTTGTTCCAGTGCGTTTACACCGATTTATACCCTGCAAGGGCTTTGCCTCGCAAAAATTAAATATCTTATTGTAAAAATATCTTAGATCTTATCCAGACTCAAATATCTTATTGCATCTGGCTTTCCCGTATGACTGCATCTTTCCTGTACTAATAGAAACAACTGAGGCATTTATCAACCTTCAAAGAACTGCCTCCAAAACAATCCACGGAGGAGGAGGCTGCAATAGCAGTGGGGAAAAGGGAGCTGCTCGTGCCTGTTTTCTGCTGTCGCTTATGAAAGGGATCTGGGCCTTCACTAATCCTGACTATTTCATGCCTCAAATTCCCTGCTCCATACTTGCACACAAGTTCCAAACCCATACACAAACCACAGAGATATTTCTGCTTTCTAGGAAACGTCCTGCTGAAAAAAACCTGCCTCTCTAACATGATATAACTATTATAGTATGCATTCCAGATAGGCTGGAGTCACCACATACTAACCTAAGTGTATAATTTTAGAGCTTTATTATTCTGCTCGGTTTGAATCCAATTTCATTTGTTTTGGTATGATTTTCCTCCTGGAAATACCTGAGCCTGTGTTTCTGCTCTACAAATACCAGTGATCACTTGATCTGTGAGCACAAATAAATAGACATCTAAAAGAAAATTCTCACACAGATACTCATGATGTCTTAGAAGTGCACAGAAACAAATTCACACCTATTAAACCGAAGACTGTAGCTGTGAAAATTCAGCCTTTAGTTCTTAAAGGACAAGATGGGACAGCGATGGGCAAACCTCCAAAAGGTCATAATTCTGCTTCGCTTTCCATAAGTGTTGCCAAAGCCAAATCCTTCTCGAAAGTAATTGACCTTCTCTAGTCTGCAGAACTGGGAGAAAAATGTAAAAGAAACAAGCTACCTTGGAAGATTTTTGGCAATTCTTGTATTTAGCTGAGCAGCAGGAAATATCATATGTCCAACCTTTCTTATGTTATTTCAGCCCTTCTACTTCTGGTTAAATTTGGAAGCAGAGCAATGAAGACTAACAAAATACCATGTACAGGCACGATTTTCTCTGTGCAGGGGCCTATGTATACATGTGCTCATGGCTTGGAGGGAGCAGACTGGGGCATTTGGAGCACTTGGCTTAAATTTGAGTTTTGAGGAACAGTCTCCAGCTGGGGATGGATCAAATGAAATGAAATCCTGCCTCAAAACACTAATTACCTTTGACAGGTTTTGGTCAATGTTTTCTGTTTGCAACTCAGCTCAAGTCACAGGAATAGGTCATTCCAGCATCCTTCATGCCCTCCTGGACTGCTGTTCTGCCCTGGGACTGAGGCAGACCACCCAGCAAGGGCATGACAAGCTAAAGTCACCCCAGTCTTATTCTCTGCTTTCTCATCCACTTCTTTGTTTTTAAGGGCTGTCTGCTGTGTTTTCTTCACAGTCCTGGCATTGCTTCCAGAGGGAAACCTTGATTTTGCTCCCCAACGTGTGTATTTTGGAGGTAAATTCTTGGTATCATTGAGGTCAACAGTAAAGCTCTTACTGCCTTCAATGAGAAAAAGTTTCAGTCTTGTTTTTCAGGTGGATTTCTCACAGTGCACTGGACTGTTTCAAAGGGGAGAAGTCAAGTCATTGCTCAGCACATCATTCTGGAAAAAGCTGAAAGCAACTAGACAGGATCAAAAATATCTTATGAAACAGAGCCTTACAATTCAACTACAGTGATGGTGAGGAAACCCTATAATGACCTGGAATTATTGTGGTGATCAGAAATATCCTGCCAGCAGCAAGGCAAGCCCATAGAAATTAAAAAGAGAGAAATTAAAAGATTTGAAATTGGCATCTTATTGCTGCTTGTGCTTTACTGTTGGCTTCAACCATTTTTCCAGTAATGGCTGAAAAACCCAGAATACTCTGACATTAGAGGTTCTTAGACACAATATGGGTGACCACTGAATTAATTCCTCTTTAAAGACCTTGTAGTTTGGAAAAACAATTAGCTCTGCATTGAAAGCTATGGTGACAGATATTCCACCATTCTGTTCAGAAAGGTTTTTCAATTACTGACTACTCACAGGACTAAACCACTGCTAAAATACTCTGTTCTAAAGTTGCTTAGTCTCCCTTGGATCAATTGGATTTACTCATATCCTCTATTATTAATTTCCAACCCCCAATTATCAGTTTAATAGCCCCAAAACACACATTTAAAGATCATGGTGATCAAGTCACCTCCTAATCTTCTTGAGCCCAACGCTTCAAGACTTGTTACAAGCCATATAATTATTGTCACTGCTAATTGTTTTCTCTCTAAATCCTCTTCCATGCGATATCCTTAAACTGCGGGCATCAGAATGGGACAAAGTGCTTTGGCAGCAGCTACTCCAGCGTCATTACAGGGGTAACACAACCTCCCCAGTCCTGTTCAATATCTCCTTGTTTACCCAGCCAACGATGACTCCAAACCTTTGGCCACAGCCTTGCCTTGGCAGCTCACATTTACATGCTTTATCTATTCCAAGAGGCAGTTGCTGCTCCACATTCAGCTTCCAGGTGAAAGATCCTCTCCCCACATCCATCCTTTGTGTGTGACCTGCCGCCCCTCTCTCTATATGAATGACTTCACATTTGGCTTTACTCTAATGCATAGTTTGCATGTTCTCAGCTTTTGAAAACACCCAACTGAGAGTCCTGTTTTGGTCATTGTTTACCACTCCCTGCACTCTGCAACATCTGCAAATTTTATCAGCGCTGATTTTGTTTTCTTGCAGGTTGTTGACAGAAAATATTAACCAGTAAAGAGCCAAGATTGCATTGTGCTGAATAGGAGGGAATGTGGCCAGAGTCACACTGTTCGGGCAACGGCTCTGTTTTTCAGTGGGGGAAAAGAAATACCTGTGATACTCATGAATACGAGCTTACACAAGTCAAGAGAAAAAAGATGGGACAGATAGATAAGTAGGAGATTGGCAAGATGTGCCCCTGTCTTTCTGTCTCTTTGGCATTCCACAACCTCAGTCTTCCCTTTACAGCAGCACAGGAACCCAGCACGACCCTGGCCAACCGGGCTTCTTGGCTGAGCATTCCAACCTGTTGGTGCAAAGGAGTGGCATTTGTCATTTACAGCTTCATTCATGAAACACTGCACTAATGACATTTTCTCACCCTTACAAGCAGCATCTCTCTGCAGGCTGCTCAGAGCCATTTTCCCACCTTCGGAGATGGAAAGGACAGAGCTGAAGGCACCTCGCAGCAATTGCAGAGCAGCAACTAAAACCCCAAAGCAACCTGTGCACTTCCACTCTGCCACAGAACCAGCAGCTGGAATTAGCAGGAGAGGGAGTCTGCTTCTCTCACACAGGAGTTGCATCACTGCTGAAACAAACACCCTTTCTTTCTCCCCAAGCATCTAATTTATCGCTGAAGGAAATCTCTGTTCTCTTTCCGAAAGCACCAGCCAAAAAGAAACCTCTACCCTTTGCAACAGCCTCTGTTTTCTCCTCTGCCAACTGGTCTCTGTCTCTCCTTTCCTTATAGAACATCTTGTTGCAATGCCCTTCTAGAATAATATTCACATAAACCCGTGTGCCTGTTCCAGCTTGTCGCGTCACCAGTGTGTGACAAGTGTCAGAGAAAGCCATAAAAGCCAGGCTTGTTGGCTCGACAGGGCAAAGGACACCATGTGTTGAACACATTGACAGTTCTCAATAAATAACAGCCCTGCTGAACAGCTGGTTGGGTTGCTCGGGTTTGGAAGAATGTTGGCCACATTGCCTACTTACGTGCGTCCTCCTCGGTGATGCACAGAAGATCCTGTGCGCAGGGAGCGGAAATACATCACTTCCAGAACGTACCAAAGAAGAATAACAAAAGAAAGTATCTGAACACCAATTAAAATCTTGACTCAAGGTTTTTCCCCAATTTTGGACATACAGAAATGCAATAAAGTGTTGGTTTGTTGATATAGGTGCAAAAGATGTTCCTCCTGAGGGAGGGGAGAGATGGGCAGTGGTAGGAAGGACTGTCCTAATCTCATTTCATTCTTCCCTCTCTCTCATGCAACACATAGCTCCCATTTCATTCAGTCTGAGCCCTCTTAAGTCTGAGAGCACAGAAACTGTTCATGAACACTTTGGCCTTCACAGTGTGAGGCAAAACATAAGGTTTTGGCAAAAAGGCTTTTGCTTCTCTGCCTCTACCATCAGTGTTGGAGGCTCAGAGAAGAGTTTGGACCAACATTCAGCCTCCTCCTGCTGCAAGGTCTCTTCCTCCAGGAGTGCAAGTGCTCCCAGCCCACCTTTGCTGCCAAATCCCAGCCCTGCAGAAACCTCTGGAGAAGAAACACAGCCCCCTTGCTGTCTCATTTTGCCTCTGTGAGACGCAGCTGCTGTTGCTTCCCTCTCTGGCGTGTTCCATGGAGCCTGCAGGTGTTTGCAGATGGCCATTTCCCAGTAAAACTGGTGGTATGCTGATGTTTAAAACAAAATAAAATAAACCCCCAGTGCTACAGCGTCCAGTTGAAGACCACTGCTGTTTGAGCATTGCCTCTGCTGAGACACAGAATGTAAACAGTCTGTTTGATTAAACCTTCCCCAGCAAGAGGACTGCGGGGAATTCCAGCCTTTCCCAGCAGAAGATCCTCTGCACTTCAATAATTCAGAACTCCTCAAAGGGTAAGAATGAATCGCTCAACTCTCCTGCTAGGAGAAACTGTTGATAGTTACGCAGGAATTCTTGGAGGAAGCTCACCAGTATAAACCAGGTCCATTTCCACCACCGCCCCACCCTGCTGCTTTATTTAACCCGCTCCCAAGCCAAGGGGTTGTGCAACAACTGATAAACTCTGTCCATGCTGCAATGCAAAATGCTCATTTCTGGTTATCTTCCCCCCATTGGGATGGGAGGTGGAGAGACCACACTGGAATAGCCTTAGAGATAAGACTTGACAGAAGATATTTGTTCAGTAAGAGAAACTGCTCTTTCAACAAAAAGCAATAGATAAGACTATTTTAAACCATCCCATTTTAAGGTATGGAGATTCTGCCAGCACTGAAGACCTTTTGTAGTACACTTCTAAAACTTCGAGGCTCTTAGAACTAAAAGTGGGACCACAACTTCCACATCTATTATATCTGTAAAAGCTCCCTTAGCCCCGGTTTCCAAATACACTCCTTATAGAAGAGAGGGAGCCTGGAACAGTGACACGAGCACTGCATTGACACCACGCCGCTGCCCAAGTGAGGAACCACAGCCCTGACCAGGCTGCCTCCCTTACTGCCAGAGCTTTCCTTTATCTGATCATCTTCCTATGCATTTTGAGTGGCCAGAAACACTTATTAGAGAATCCAATTTTCTCCTGAAAGGGAACAAACACCTAATCCACTCACCTTGTACCTGAGACCAAGGTGCAGTGCTAAAGACACAACCCCGGAGCAGCCACAGGAAAATGGACTATTTATTTGGTTGCCCCTGTGCTGTAAGAGGTTTGTGGGACCTCTGGAACGAGTCAAAAAACATTCTGTTTTCCAGCTGCCAGCACCATTACCGTGCTTTGCTCAGGCCCGCGGTGACCACAGCCCCGTGTTACCCACTCCCCTGGGTCCTGCTCACTCCTACCTCCTCAAGGGGTGGTTCTGTGAGAATGATGTGCAACACCAGATGTATCATCAGCCCTGTGCTCAGACCATAGCGGACAATTATCCTTTGGGCTATTTTAGGCCTTTTACAGCCTTTGCGCAACTCAAGAGCAACAGTTTTGCCAGGAGCCAGAATCTAGATTTTGATGGTAAAACAACAACAACAACAACAACAACAACAAAACAGGCAAAATCAGTGGATTTACCAAGAAGAAAATCTACAGGGTTACTTAAGTCAATCTCCCTGCTCGGGATTCCCAAATACTGTCCATGCTGACTTCAAAGCAAATTGAGACCGCAATTTTTCCCCACTTCTTTTATATTTTCCACGAGGATGGGAAAAGATGAGGAAGACACAGAGTTAGACAGACAGGCAAACATCTCATCAAAGAAACTCCTACAAGCAGATGCAGGGTAGGAAACATCCAGCAACCCTGCTGGCTCCAACCCACAGCCCAGGCCTGGGTGCGTGGTCGATTTTCATTAACTAACATTTCTTCCCGTGAACTTCCTCTGAGGGTGTTTGTTTATAAACAGAGGAGGGAATATTATTGCTGGAGATGGGACAGTACGGGCGGGGGTGAAGGAGTTTAGGCCACAAGCCTGGAGAGCAGAGTTCAGGAGTGTTTGTTGCCGGAAACACAAAGGGCTCACTGTAACACTGGTACGTGGCCCAGTTCCACAGTCTGGAGGGATTACGATATAGGTATATGCAGAAAATACTTCAAAAAGCAAAAAACAACCTCACATTGTACAAATGTTTCCCACTGCATCACCATAACCATTACACACCCAAATAAAAACCACCGACAGCGGTGACGGTGGTTGGAGGTTGTTCTCCACAACATCCACCTCTCAGATTGGTCACTTTCCCCATTGCAAGCCCTCTGTCTCTGCCCCAAATTCTACACATTCACAGGTCTGGAGCAGCCCCCCCTGATTTCCTCTCCAAATGAGTTACTCTAGGTTTACACTGGTGTGTTCAACAGCAGAATCTGGCTTGTATTGCTCGCCCTTCCCTCTGCCAAGTATGTTTCAAAACCGTGTGTGTAATGCATTTAGTTAACATTTGCTTTTTCTCCCAGTACTCCTTTTCTCCCTGAACGTCTCCATTCACAAGCTACAGCACAGGAGGCTTCCAATTCTTGTCTAGTTTACGCTGAAAATAATTCTCATTAAATTATCACTGGTGAAAGGTGCTGTTCTGACCTCCGAGAGGCTGCTCTGTTTATCCACAAGACAGATGACATGTAAGACAGTAGTAATGCAAGCTCCAGATTTCAACTTTAGCACCTCAGACTTTACAAGCACAGATGCTGCTGCTTTCAGAACAAACTCCCATGGATTGTAGGATGTACATCCTCCCTGGTGATGCTCCTGACAGAAACACTGGTTATTTAGCCATGAGGGTGTGATCCCTCCCCAAAAATCCTCTGGGGCCCCTTCTGCAACCTCTCACCTGGTCTGGATTTAACTACGGGGTGAACGAATTGTTTTTGTCGTTAATTTAATAACCTGAGATATCCAGAGACAGATTTTCAGCACTTCCTAGGAAGATAAGCAGTTACAACTTCCATGTTTTACAAGCCGTTTCAGCAAGTCAATACAATAATCAATGTGCAGACGGATAAAAAATATCAAAGTATTCCAATTTAAATAGGAGTGCTCTGAACTAAGGGGCTTTGCTGATATTTGCTTTTCTCTCCCACTGTGGGTTGCACACAGAGTTCCATCTGAGAAATACAATAATTTGTGTGGATTCAACCATCACCAGCGTGTCTGGCTCAGAGATATGAATTCCAGACCATCTGATTTTCTGCCATCTCCAAAGAGCTCAGGTCACAAATGCCAAGTGCCTTCTTCCCCCTCCCCACTGTTGTCACCAGCAGGATGTCACCTGGCAGGTGACAGACTCCATCACCACCACTGGCTCAGTACTGCCATTATCCACTGAAAAACCATCAACAGCCGCAAGGAAACATCCTACAGGAATTAGGGCATGGGACTTCACAATGAGAACAATTTCAGCTGAGGAATAACCATCATCATCCCTGAAAAACAATAATAAAAAGGAGCAAAAGGGCTGCTGGTGGGCTTGATTGCTGACTTTGTCACCAGCATACTGCCACATCCAGGACAAATCAGAGCATCCCTCCATTCCTCAGTTTCCCTGGTTCTCTCACACCTGAGATTTATCACCACCAGCAGCAGGAAGTTTTGTGGCAAGATCAGGACTATAAAACCATAATCTTGCTGCAATGATAAAGGAAAATAACAGCACTAGGATACATTAGTAGAGGAGAAAAAAGCTCCATTCAGAACTAAGTAATACTGGTAACAGCAAAGGCCTTTCCTTTCAATTTCTTTCCCTGTCTTAAATAAAACAAACAAAATAATGGTGATAAAATCTGTTTCCTTAATCCAGTGGATGATCTTTGTGGATATGTTTCCAACACTAACAGCAGAGAACAGACAAGGAAGAAAAGGAAGGAGGAAAGGAGCCTGCAGCTGATGGTCGGTGTCGGGAACAGGGCTGCTCTTCTCCCAAGTCCATGACGACAGAAGACCCCTGGGAATCAGATGAGGGAGGGGAAGATGGGTCAGAAGAGAGAAATCCATATGGGAAAGTGATTTAAAGCAAACAGAGAGACAATAAATTAGATAAGGAAAAAGAGGAAAAACACGACAGAGGGAAGGAAGGAGAAGAGATAAAAAAGCCCCAAATATCATCCAAAAGGAAGCCTCGAGAGCCCACCAGGCCCCAGGAGGTGCCCAGCAGAGAACAGAGTGGTTTGTTTCTCTAGCACAGCGATTCTTTTGCTTTCATGAGCTGGTATCATATCTCTCAGCTGCTGCTTCACCAGGCCAATTCCAGATGCTTCTCAGTTTCACTTCCCCCTCGCTCCCTCTCTGCGAGAGCGACCGCTCGCTCCTTGTTTGCGCACGGAGAGGATGGGTATTAAACAGAACAATATCAATAATTCCCGGAAAATAGGCAAGCCCAGGAGCCTGGCTGAGCACACAAACACAGCGCCTGCTTACCCTCTGTTCCCACAGCGCTTCCAGCACCAGTTGGCTGAAGCCACCAACCTGTGGCCGCCCTCGGAGGGGACAGCACCCTCCTGCAGCAAAGACGACGGGAGAGGAGCAGGGAAGCAGCAACTGTGCGGAGCAGGAAGGAGGGAAAGCAGGGGAATCAAGGACACCAGATAGCAGGGGGAAAACTGAGACTAGGATGGTGATAAGAGAGGGTGGAGGGATTGGACGGGAAAGTTACACACTTACATCACCCTGCAGAACAGAAAATGGGAGAGTGGGCTTGGAACGGGTGAGGTTTTAACGTTAAAAAAATAAAAAAGGGAGGGAAAAAAAAGAGGAACGGTTGAAAGAGACAGAGGCCAATTTGAGATTTGGAGTATAGCAAAACCAAATAAACATGTCCCCTTCCTCTGGCCAATTCCTCTGATGTTAGGGCTTCACAGTTTTTCTTCTTTCGTATCCAAAGCAAAAAAGGTCGGCAAAATAAAGGATACTGAAGCAAGGACCACAGACAGGACCAGGCTGTACAGATGGGGTGCAGAAAACTCTCTGAAATCACAGGCTTTTCCAGATTCAGCCAAGCTCAATGGTATTTTTCATGATCTTGACTAGGTTTAGGATCAAATCCATGCTTCCTGTGTAACCACCAATCCAGCCCCATCTACCAAGGGAGAATAGAACTTCATTTATATTTGTTCACTTTTAACTGTGATACACAATGTACCCTCACTTTGTGCTGCCAAACTTACGGATGCTCAAGAGTCCTCAAATTGTTCTGATCACTGTCAGGAAGGACAGCAGAAAGCAAAATTCTGTGGTAAGATATTCACTCCTGTTCTCTTTTTACCTCGCCTTTTTGAGTTCTGCTCTGCTCCTGCTCAGAGTAAGAGTACTTTAACTTCATGGATGGCTTTGGGGAGAGTAAACTTTATAATAGGCACTAACATCAAATCAAAGCAGTTTACAAGATGTGCCACTTGTGTCAGAATATGTGGGGAAATAAACAAGCTGCTCCTCCTTGATCATTGGAGTTTAAATGCTCTATTGATCTGGGAAGAAAATCAAAGGTGCTTTGGAAATGGTGTGTGTGTGTGCATGCATGCTCACAGCAGAGAAAATGAAGAGAAATGTGGAGAGACAGAGAAAATAGCACAACAATCAAGTATTCCTTCTCCACAGAAAGGTGGAATAAAATCAAGAATCATATCCAGATGTCAGCAACCCCCAGGGAGGGAAATGGGCACAGAGCAATTGAAGGGTGAGGCCAGGGGAAAGGTACATCTTCATCTTCAGGAGCCTCTTTTTTTGGGAAAACAAAGAAACAAAACGGGCAGCACAGCAACTGTGCCCAGAACAATGCATGGAGCAAATGCCCAGAACGCAGGAAATAGAAGAGTCCAATGTATTTTGCATATATGAAATAGGAAGATTAATATATACTGACCATCTAAACAGTAGTAGATGAAAAATTTGGCAGTGTTGAGAGAGGAGGGTAAGCGAAGAAAAAGATGATATTAGACTTGCTGATACACTTGAGAGAAAACACATAGAGGATTTTGATCAAACAAGTATTTTCTGATGCATTTTCTCAATAACCTGGAATATAAGATGTGAAGAAGTAAAGACGCAATCAAGTGAAGGCGTTCATTCCTACAACGACGGGATATAGGAACTGCCACACAGGCTAAGACCAGAGAAGGGTGGGAAATGTTTGATAAAATATTTTTCTCAGGAAAAGGGGAAATTAATCAAAACAGACTATCTGTGGGAAAGGATCAGTTTTGGCAAATATTCCAACTTAAAATTTCAATAGAAGTTTCATAACTGTCAAAACACCTGATTCATTTTAACTCTCTGAAAATAAGAAAGCTGATACCTTTTACCAGCCAATGTTTTTCTTTCTCATACTTAACAGTTTTCTAGACCAATGTTTTGGATTTTAGGTACTTAAGATGTTGTCGATCTGTCCTTCTCCTTTCCTGTCTTACATTAAAGTGGTGACTCTCAGTCTTAGCTAAAGAGCTTTGGTTTATAGTAGAGCACTGGGAAATCTGCTGTGGCCTGTGCTATATCAGAGCCTACAAAGTGGATTTTCTGTGAATGTTTGGACTAATTATCTGCTGTTATATCCCTGACACTGCAGGGGACTGAATTTGGCAACCCAGGTGGTCCCTTCTCTGCTTCTGCTCCTGTAATTTCTATCGGAGCAAAGAAAAGAGGAGCTGAAAAAGCAACAGATAAAATTAGAAGCAAAACTATTATATGGGAGCATTTCAGCTGACCCCAGTCATGGAAGGGTTTATTTTTGTTTTTTCAATATGTCTTTTTGAAAAAAGACACTATACTTTGCCTCTTTTTTTTTCCTGGCTCGGGCCAGCATGAAAATTGAGTGTGAATGACTGGGTAATCCTGTGGCCTTGAGAGCTCTACTACACCCTGTTGGTCCTGCAATATTTTTCATAGAATGGTTTGGGTTGCAAGGGACCTTTAAAAGTCATCTCCTTCCACCCCCTGCCATGGGCAGGGACAACCTCCATGATCCCAGGGTGCTCCAAGCCCTGTCCAACCTGGCCTTGGACACTGCCAGGGATCCAGAGGCAGCCACAGCTTCTCTGGGCACCCTGTGCCAGGGCCTGCCCACCCTCACAGCCAAGAATTTCTTCCTAATGTCTGATCCAAACCCACTCTCTTTCAGTGTGAAGCCTTTCCCCCTTGTCCTGGCACTCCAGGCCTTTATAAGAAGTCCCTCTCCAGCTCTCTTGTGGAACCTCTTCAGGCCCTGCAAGGCCACAGCGAGGTCCCCCCAAAGCTTCTCCTCTCCAGGCTGAACAATCCCAGCTCTCCCAGCCTTTCCTCCCAGCAGAGCTGCTCCATCCCTCTGATCCCCTGGAGCCTCCTCTGGGCTCTCTCCAGCAGCTCCAGGTCCCTCCTGTGCTGGGCCCAGGGCTGGGGCAGCTCTGCAGGTGGGCTCTCACCTGAGCACAGGGACAGAATCCCCCCTCCCCTGCTGCCCACACCCCTCCTGGCACACCCCAGGACACAATTGGTTTTCTGGGCTGCCAGGGCATGAAACACTTTTGTGTTAAAGGTGTCCTGAACGCATTGTGGCTTCACCTCTCTCATGACAGACCTGTGTCCTGGAAGAGCCAGACCCAGGCTCCAAAGAAGGCATTTCTCCACCAAACCTCCCTGGTCCCCTCAGCTGCCTGCCCGTAAGCTGAGCCAGGCCCCACTGACCAGTGAGGTGTCCACTGGCAGTGGGATCTCCACTGTTCTGTGTGCTCAGCCAAGGATCTCTCCCACCCTTGGCAAAGGTGAGTGGACTCAGAGCTCAGGGAGCTGCTTCAGCAAACACCTGGGTCAGCTTTGCAAGCAGAGCGCTGTCCTGTTCTGCACTGGAAAGTGTCACCTACCTGTGTGGAGGGTCTGGGTTAGGGTCCCCAGGGAGCCAGAATCAGTGAGACCCTCTGGGATTTGGGATTTGAACTCATCCCTCCCCAGACCCCTCTGTGGCTGAGGCTGTCAGGGGACACCTGTGCTCAGCGCAGCAACAGCCTCAGCACCCCTTGGCCACCTACAACCCCCTCCTGGCACCGCGTGGGGTGGGAGCGGGGACCTGGAGAGCAGCTCCAGCCTGATTCCCGGGATGCTCCAACCCCGCCCAGGGCTGGCTTTGGCGATGGCTTCGCGTGCGAAGGCTCTCCAAGGGCTTCCCCTCGCCCTCAGCACCGAGCCCGCCCTGCACAGCTCTGCTCTGCGCTCCTCCAGACATCTCCACCAGTCCCTGAGGACAACCCTGCTCCTGCTCTCTCTCCAAACACCGTCCTCCCCGCTTGCTTTCTGCCTCACGCAAGTTTTTCTAACTGAAAGAGGCTGGCTCGAAATAAATCAGGCTGAAATGAAGCTTGGAGAGGCAAACTCAGCCTGGGACACAACTCCGTGCCTACAGGAGACAGCCACACATCATTTAGGAATCTGAATTTGCCATCCTTCACACACACATAGTCAAACTGCCCCCACTGTTTTATTACCAGTTAATTAATTAGAGCAGCCTACGTGTAAGTGCTTTAAGGGGGAAAAAACCCCAACTTTCTTCTAACTGTGCTGTTCTGACTCTAGAGTGTAGCGGGTCAACAGAATGAGACCAGATTACATTGGAAATGTTATGGAAAGAAAAATCAGTTTCTGATTCTTGTCCCAGCTTCCACAGGCTGAAGGAAATGTGCTGTTCAAATGCAAATATTTAGTAAATGACAAGCTACGAGGGTATTTTTTTCGGTGACCTATGAGTCAAGCCATGTCCAGATCCATAGTGATGAAGTGGATAATAATTTGAACCCATCCACAGGGAAGCCAAACCCACACAGCTTCCCCCAGCCTTCAGCACTGGTGTTTTAGAGACTTGTCACCTTGCAGGAACATCTGTGCAGCTGTTCCAGCTCCTGTCACTCTCCTCTGCCCACCATGGCCAGCATCCTGGGACCTGGCAATTGACAGCACTAATTAAACAGCAGAACTACAAGGTTGTATTTTACTTACTCCTTCATTGTAGTTCTTCGTTACAGAACACAACTAGAAAATTCATACAATTTAAAGACAACAGGCTGTTGAAGATGAGAAAATGCCACGTTATCTACCTGCCAAGTGTTTAAACGCCAGTGAAACTCTGAGTAAGCTCTGTATTGAAAACATCTTCCAGTTCCCAGCACACCCAGCACGAGGATCAGCTCTGGAGATAGGACACAGCTCACCAATTCTACCTGAAGTGCATTAAACCTATATCAGACTCCAAAACTTCAGAAGGACACAAGTGAACTCCCCGAAGTAAACATATATTCTTCAACCCCATAGAGGGACCAGACCTATGCAGTGTCAATTACATATCTTTATAATTGCCCTATTATTGGACCCTGACATGGATGTTTCTCAGTCTCTTACATGCAAAAGCTGTGGTTTTGGGTAAGCTCCACTGTGCTGATTTTGGCTTTTCTCTCCCTTTGGATTCTGCTGCAGTTTTATGTTCATCAAGGACTGAAGTTGGGAAAACATAGGCACTCCCTTACATATGAAGCTTTATTAAGTTGGGATCATGCTCCCTGTTGGCAGGCTGAGGAATAGAGAGACAGAGGAGAATGAAACCAAGAAGTGAAAAAAAAAAAAAAAAAAAAAAAAAAAAAAAAAAAAAAAAAAAAACCCGAACCAAAATACAAATAACTTTCACTCTTCAGAGCAGGCACGCCTTCTTACTCCGGCTCCGGCTGCCTATCATTCATCCCGCTCCTCTGAGCTCCCAGCCAGTAAAGAGTCAACATCTCGCTCCTGTGAAAACATGAGCCACCCCATACACCAGAAAACACCCTGACAGGGACTCGGGAGGATCCTGTTTCTTAGGATGGGGTTGCGTTTTCACAGTGGAACTGAAATATCTTTGATTACAACAGCAGCAAGGTCAGCAGCGCTTTGAAGCCCCTTATTTTCACGGTGTGTGTGCATTACCTAACCGAGCACAGCCCCACCTTAACCCTTTCCTGCACCAGCATCCCCAGGCTCGGCGGGGGAAGGCGCCGGGAGCCGCCTGATTGATTCCATGTGCACATGTGCGTGTTTACAGCAGGGATGCTCCGTGCTGCGGGCTGGGTGCGCGCACCCGAGCGGGGCTTGTCCAACAACTCTGCGGCCCGGGCAGGGAGCGGGGCAGGGAGCGGGGCAGGGAGCGAGGGAGGGAGGGGGAGTGGGCAGGAGCCGGGAGCTGCCTCCCGGAGCCGCTCCGAGCAGCGCAGCCCAGCCCCGACAGGGCTCCTGAGCTTTTGCGTAACGCAGATCAATGGGTCAGACTCCCAGTTTCCCAACAGCTTTCCCTCTGACAAATGCCAGAGCAGATATCAGCGGAGTCAAACAGGGCGGCAATAACATCGCTGCCAAGCAGCGTGAAAATTGGCAGAGCCTGGCACCAGGACTGCCTCTCATCAGAGACAGGGCATGGCCCGGCACAATGACGAACCCACTTAACAGCGCTGTAAAATTAGCCATTTATGAAAACAAATTGAATACTGCAGCAGAGGGTGACGTAAGGAGAGTTGGCTCCAGACAGAAACTCCTGTAGCCTGGATTAGCAGAAGAACTCCGTTATGTCAGGGCTCAGGCGCGGGAGCTGATAACAACTAGGGTCCTACACGAGATTTTTAAGAGACACAACAGGTTTCCCCTATAGGCACACACGGAGCTCCTCCTGCACCACTTGCAGTAATTTCTCATATGCCAGCAGGGAAGGGTGCAAGGGGAGCAGTCAGGACGGGCAGAAAGTCGGGGGCAGAAAGTAGGTGAAGACACAAGAGCAACTCTGAAAAAGAGGTGTATTCCAGTCAATCCCCCCCTCTCCCGCAGATCTGTACAGCCACACAGCTTCCCACTTTGCAACTGGGATGAAAGTTGGGGAGAAACTCACTTCTGGCACTGCCAGAAAATGTGCCCCAGTCCCTTCCCCTCCAAACACCCAGATGGGCTCTTGATTTCAGTGGGGTCCTACAGATGCAAATTCAACAGCAGAACTGAGCTCCTCAGTCTGTCACATCCCAAAACAGTGAAAATGTGAAAGCCAAGAGTTTTGGCAGCCAGAACCCTTGATTTCCTCATTGAGGGAAGCGTAATCTCTCCCTAAGCTTGCTGCAGGTCTGGGAGGCTGTGGTGTGCAGAGGATACTCCAAGTGAGTTCCTCTTGGACCTCTTCCAGGTGTTTACACACAGAGCCAAACCTGGCTCCTCTTCAAGAGTGCGTGCGAGGGGGGCAGGGGGAGCTTAAAAATAAAATAAAAATCACAAAGTCCTCCCAAGCTGAGCTGAAGCTCTACGGTGCAAAACTGGGGCATTTCTCTTCATTTTTCACAGTGGAATGTTATTTCCATGCATAAAATGGGTCAAGTGTTTTATACAGGCAACAACCCAACCTCCCCCATCCAATTAAAGTATTTTACTACAAATGATCTTTGTGTGTGTTTGTCTCGGTTCCCTGTTGCGAGAATTAGAGATACTTGCACCAAAGACAGACATGGGGTCCCAGGTGGTGGATTAAACACATTAAAAAATACACTGACCCTGTTTTGGTACTGATGAGATCTGTGTAAACCCAAATTCTGCCTTTCCTAACTTGAAAGGGAAGCACTTTGAGCCCTGGGGTTTAAGTTAGGGTTGGGAACCAGAAGAGCAGAGTGTGAGAAAGCCAGGGGGAATAAAGCAAGGAATAACGTGGTTCACCTATGAAATCACTGTTCTGAAGGCACACGGGACCAGCCCATGCCCGGCACCTCCTGCCCACCCGCACAAACCGCGTCCCCCTCCTCACAAGCGAGCGGAGCAGCTGGGATTAGCGAAAGTTAAGGAAAAGCACGGCTGAGTTCATCTCAGTTTTTGTTTTCCTTAGGACAAAGCAACTTTCTTGCGAGGCAGCAGCCGCGCCGGTCAGGGATGGGGCAGCGGGGCCGGGAGGGTGGCACAGGGAGGGTGGCAGGGGACAGGCAGGGGACAGGAGCGGGGTGGCGGGGCAGCCGCGCCACCGGCACAGGCAGCGCTGCCTCCTGCTAGGAAGTGACTCCGCTTAAAGGGAAAGGGGAAAT